>JARQOC010000008.1:149473505-149634296 GCA_033576535.1 Allobates femoralis | reverse complement strand
GGGCCTGGTAGACAAGTGGGTTGAGCAGGACAGCGCAAGGATAGTGAGGAGGCGCAAGAAAGCAAAGACACAGAGGACAGTGAGGGTACTAAGGAAGGAGCACTCTGGGAGCCTCAAAGAGATTTTATTCTCCCCATTGACTACCCGGCCAGCTACTTGCAAAGACTGTGTAACTGTGTACCTGAACTACTAAGAACTGTTGCCAGTAAAGTACCCGTACAGAATCAGCAAGCTTTCGGTGATTTATTCTGTTTAAGTTAAGAAGTAGTTGCTGCCATATCGACCGGCTCAGTACCAGCACTGCCCCGGGATCCCGCTCCGCCTGCAGGGAGCGTTATCAACTGGCTGCAATACTACCATCCCCGACGGTCTGACAGCGGCGCTGGTGTGATCACCAGAACACTGCAGGTGGCGTCACAAGACTTTATTATTTCCCATTTTTGGTTTCCACTTTTTGCCAAGTGACCCCAGGGTACGTGTCCTGGCAGGCCACCAGTGACATCCCCTTACAGTAAACGCCGGATACCGAGTTCCCATAGACCCCTGGGGGGTCACCTTACAAGTATGGACTCATACGGAAGCTTATGGAAGTACAGGAGGGTCCTGTAGATATTTTTGGGTTTCATAATTCACTTCCGTACAACTCTTCCCAAGCATATGAGGCTTTACTTCACTCTATTGCCAAGGCAGCCCAATTCCTTTTGCAGTTGACCTCCCATTTTACTTGAACGCTTGAATGGCAAATCTGCTTAGTTATGCAGCAATACCTGACCAGACGAGCCGTCAATTAAATTTGCATTTCTGTGACTCAATAAACTTAGTAATAAACCCTGTGGATAATAATTATAATTGTAATCATTATGTAACTATACTAGTTGTGGCTTTATTGTTTTTGATACTAGTAAAAAAATAATTAAGGAAAGGCTCAATATGATTTTTTAACAAAAAGTACAAGCTATTTACTATTGTATTGTGGTTTTAGGGTACATTGGTTAAGGGGAATCTGTCAGCTGTTTTAGCTTACTCTTCTGAGAGCAGCATGAGGTAGGCAGAGAGACTCTGAATCAATGTATCAAATAGATGACTGGGTGCAGCGGCTCTGACACAATCATACATTTTAGATTTAACCATGCAGCAGAGCTGAGAAAACTGCCCGAGCCCATACCAGGCTCTCTATATACATCGTACATTGACAGTGAGGTGCCAATCAGGGGAGGGGGAGTGTCGGACTGCCGTGCACGAGGCAGTTAAGTCCAGCAATGAGAAGTCCTTCTGCTTAAGCAAACATTCCAGGAAAACAATAGCTCAGACCTTGACAAGACAGGCATCCTGAATTCTATGTCTTATCCCTTACAGCATGCTGTATTCAGATTACATAGCAAAAACCAGCTGACAGATTCCCTTCAATGCTGTACTTTTTACAATAGTACGGTAAGTGGAAATTTGATTAAGTTTAAGAAATATTAGGTTATGTAAGAATTAGAGTTTAACAACTAATAATATATACTTCATATTTGTCACCAAGATGACAGATCCATGTCAATGTAGAGAATGTTACCTGAATGAAGGCCTATACGTATCCTAACAGGGACATCAGGCATGTGCCTCATTTTGAAGGATCCTACAGAACTGAGGATATCCAGGGACATGTTAGCAATTTCTGCTGCATGCCTGTTTCCATTTCTTTTGGGAAGGCCTGATGCCACCATATAGGCATCTCCTATAGTTTCTACCTGTTAACAGAAAAACATAGAAAAGAATCCTTTTAGAGATGAGCGGAATTCGTGGAAATTCGGGTTCTGGAGGTTTAGGCTTAGAACAAGTTCTGTTCTGGACCCAAACTTGACCTAATCCTTATTATTTAAGACTATAACTAAATTAGTTGGTCATGGAATCAGTACAGATGTGTCCACCTTTCACTTTTTTATGTGGTGCTAAGTTATATAGATTACTGAAAAGTAAGTGGAGTGGAAAAAAACATCTATTTATATAATCCGCAGTTTGAAATTCGGGCACTGTAGCCGAATCCCACAATGCATTGCGCCACTGCGAGCGTTGACGCGTAGCGTCATCGCGAGCAGTGTCCGCTGCCCACCCGCCGCCACAACTCTCCTATCAGCCCAGTGGCGTAGCGTGGGCGGGGCCGTCCGCCCCAGCCGGCACGTGTGGGGGGGGCTGCAGCAGCCTCCAGGTGACTCACCTCAGCGCCAGGGCTGTATTACCTTGCCCAGCACAAGAGATTATATGGAGCACCAGGACCTGCGATGATGTCACAGGCATGTGACCCGGGTGGGCGGAGCCATGAAATATACCCAGCGTGAAGGAGATATACAAGAAGCTGGAGAGAAGATGGGACCAAATAAAGAAAGGAACAAGAGGTGTGTGAAAGAGCCCCCTGTATACTCTGCACAGCCCCCTGTATACTCTGCACAGCCCCCTGTATACTCTGCCCACAGCCCCCTGTATACTCTGCCCACAGCCCCCTGTATACTCTGCCCACAGCCCCCTGTATACTCTGCACAGCCCCCTGTATACTCTGCACAGCCCCCTGTATACTCTGCACAGCCCCCTGTATACTTTGCCCACAGCCCCCTGTATATTCTGCCCACAGCCCCCTGTATACTCTGCCCACAGCCCCCTGTATACTCTGCACAGCCCCCTGTATACTCTGCCCACAGCCCCCTGTATACTCTGCACAGCCCCCTGTATACTCTGCCCACAGCCCCCTGTATACTCTGCCCACAGCCCCCTGTATACTCTGCCCACAGCCCCCTGTATACTCTGCACAGCCCCCTGTATACTCTGCACAGCCCCCTGTATACTCTGCACAGCCCCCTGTATACTATGCATAGCCCCCTGTATACTCTGCACAGCCCCCTGTATACTCTGCACAGCCCCCTGTATACTCTGTACAGCCGCCTGCATACTCTGCTCCCCGCACAGCCGCCTGCATACTCTGCTCCCCGCACAGCCGCCTGCATACTCTGCTCCCCGCACAGCCGCCTGCATACTCTGCTCCCCGCACAGCCGCCTGCATACTCTGCTCCCCGCACAGCCGCCTGCATACTCTGCTCCCCGCACAGCCGCCTGCATACTCTGCTCCCCGCACAGCCGCCTGCATACTCTGCTCCCCGCACAGCCGCCTGTATACTCTGCTCCCCGCACAGCCGCCTGTATACTCTGCTCCCCGCACAGCCGCCTGCATACTCTGCTCCCCGCACAGCCGCCTGCATACTCTGCTCCCCGCACAGCCGCCTGCATACTCTGCTCCCCGCACAGCCGCCTGCATACTCTGCTCCCCGCACAGCCGCCTGCATACTCTGCTCCCCGCATAGCCGCCTGCATACTCTGCTCCCCTCAGAGCCGCCTCTATACTCTGCTACCCGCAGAGCCGTCTGTATACTCTGCTACCCACCTGTATACACACTATTCATTTCACCGCGCTCCCGATGCAATTGCATCGGGCCTTTTTACTAGTACTTTATAATTGCAGCTGTTTTGGAACAGAACATATACAAGTAGTTGACTATTGTGGCCATTTTGGAGTGGTATAACATGTACGCCGTGCGGCCATTTTTGAGTAGCACATTCTAGGTCTGTTATTTCATCACTGTGCCGCCAGCAGATGTGCACCTTGATATCTCTGAATGCTGAGATCATCTTAGCCCACCATAATGCAGATCAGGTAATTTACCCAATTATACTTTTTAACTGATCAGTATATAACGCATTAGCCTAGTCGCTGAACCTTACCCCTGAGGAAGCCTCCTCCTGTGGCGATACACATGAAGTCCTCTTTCTCATATGATTCTTTTTTATAAGCCAATTTACCTGCACAGAACACTTTTTTGTACATAGTTATTGCTTATTTATTGCTTATAGTTATTGCTTATTTTCTTTTCTATATTATTGTGATGCTGCATTTTGTATAGTTTGTACATGTGGATTGCATCTTTCTTCTGTACTTCCACATGACATCACATTATAGTTTGTGCCTCGTTTACTTATCTCTGATATTCTCAACATTTGACTCTATTCGTTATTATGCCAATCATGTGGGTTAATTCCCACTGATGATTTTGGCCTATGAAGCTGTTTTTGGCCTATGATGCTGGCCTAATATGCACAGTTTAAAATGTTTTTATTTGTTTTGTCTAGGTGTTTGTTAGTTAAAGGGTTATCCTGGATCTATAAAAAAAAAATGGTGCCTAAGCACAAACAGGCATTAAGCTGCCACCTACCTCCTGTTGTATCCAGCATGGTTCACTGCCGACACAAAGTGGTCTTAGACCACTCTTGTCAGCTATTTTGCCGCTTGCGCTGATGTCACGTCTACAGAGGGGGTGGCTTCTCCCCTTTGTAGCCGATGTCACACTGATTGACAGCTGGCTCACCCAATCAGGTAGTAAGGAGTTGTCTGTCAATCAGCATGTTGTCGGCTATGTGCCCACTTCCACACAGAGCGGAGCGGAAAAGCTGCCTCTGCTCTGTTTATGCCGTCATGCTGTCCCCAGCAGGAGCAATCTGTGACCGCTGTGTGCCGGGGGTGAATGGAGATGAATGGTGCCAAGCACAACAGGCGGGTAGGTAGGTGGCAGCTACTTGCCTGATAGTGCTTGGGCACATTTTTTTTATATAAAACTCCTGGATTACCCTTTTAATGAATATTTACATTTTTTAAATGTAGGAAGTGCAAACCAATTTTTTGTATGGGTCTTTCCTCTTTTTTTTTCACTAATATCTATTTCATTTTTAAGTCTAAACTAGATACGGTAACTTCTAGAGGAGAAAACTGCAGCACGTCATCCTGGACAGTGAACATCCGTAATGTGTCAACCTTTACAGCGGCTCTTTGTGAAGTATTGACCTACAGATGTTTGGTGAATTATAGCTTTCACTGTCCCAGATTGTGGACAGCGGTTTTCGTCTTCTGTGTTCATATGGGACTGTGGGGTTAGGACCTGACATTTTGAGTAGTAAAAAGCATCAGTGTAAATTGATTCATACATCCCAGCAATTTGGCCACAACAGTGGTCAGTGGCTGCTAGATGGAAGCGGGTAAACAGCCTCTAATGTGACGGTATCAATGGACAACTTCAACACATATTTATTAAGAAAGTATTCAAAGAAATTTGTCAGAAGGATCTACCCTCCAGAGCCATGTCCAGACATAGATCGCCTGGAGAATCTGCCTTGTTTAAATGAAAGGAGGTGTCACCTGAGTGAGACACCAAGATCAGGAGAGCAGACTGTCAGTCATTACATGTCTCATATTTACAATAAACTCTGGAGGCAAACTCTTGGGGAGATCTGTGTCCGCCACATATACAGTATATTCACAGCACAGCTCATTCACACATGAGGAAAAACATGGATTGTTCTGAAATAAGACATAAGATGGCAGATAACAAGTTAGCATTTTATTCCACTTCCTATTATTCCTATGATTTACATGTCCATACAGATGACTCGCATGTGTGGATCCTTCTGACCGATTCTCTTTAACGTAAAACAACATTTATAGAGTATTTTATAGTTATAGTTTTTTGAGGTTGAAGGTAGACATTAAGTCCTTCGAGTTCAACCTATAGCCTAACATGTTGATCCAGAAGAAGGCAAAAAACACCATGGGGCAGACACTAAGCTCCATATTAAGGGAAAAAATTCTTGCCAACCCCACATACTACAATCAGACCAGTTCCCTAGATCAACCTAAATCTTGGTCAAATAGTGCAGGAAATGTATTTGCTTGTCTCTGTTCTTTACTTGCCATCGAAGGTTATTCTAACCGTATAGGTGTAAAATCACCTCTAAATAGCTTAAAATCAGGCAGGAATATTCATTATGCCTCACCTTATAAACATCATGATTTCCTATTACGGCATCAAATAAGGTGTAGAGGTCATTAAGAAGATCGACCACCTCAATAGGCTCACTCATTGCTGATATAGTGGTAAAACCCACTATATCACTGAAGTATAATGTAACCTCATCAAAGCCTTCTGGCTCCACTGTGCAGCCCATTTTTAGCGCTTCTGCAACAGATCTGGAAATAAAGCAGATCCTAGAGTACACTATCAGTACACAAAGACAGAATCATATAAACTATGAAACAACATATTCATTAAATGGGTTGCCCTCTACTTGGACAACCACTTCTCATTTACTATGTCTGCTCTCTTAAAAATAAAAGTCTTTTCTTACCTCCGGTGGCGGCTTAGAGGTGAGAAAAGGCTTATTTCGTGCAATTTAGCAAACAGGCATACTACATCTGAACAGTCAGGTTCAGTTGTACTTAGGCTGTTTCTCCAGCAGTTATCCTAAGATCTGACACCATATATTTCTGGGTCAGCAGATTGGACCAGTGGTAAGAACTTTCCCAATTTATCAAGGGTGTGTGTATTGTCTTGCCCAACATACTTTGTTTGTAAGATAAATAATGGATGAGATTGCATGAGTGTCCTCTCACATAATAATATATGAAATCATTCATCAGAGTTGAAATGCATTGTATTGTGGATTATGTTATATCCAAAGACAGCAAACGTATATAGAATCCCTGAGCTCTAATGATCGAGTCTTCCACTTGATAATTTTCCCATGTTGCCCATTTTTTGTAGTTCTTGGCTACATAATATTAAGAAATCATAAGGAAATACTCGAGACCCAAGGAACGTTTTGCGGCATCACTTTGCTGTCAAAGCATAACTTTTGCAAAATCGCAGCAAAAGTTGTGTTATAACAAGCAAAAGTGATGCAAATACCGATAGTCATCTTAGACAACAATGACGAAATAGAATAATAAAATATGGTATTTATAGCTAATGTCAGTTTTCCGCATTTATACATTAGCTTTCATGTGCTAATGCCATTCAGAACATCTGCGTAGTGATAAACCTTGAATAAATACTTACGGAGGTAACATTTGTGTTAAGAGCTTTTCTGTTTTCTGTTTTTCTATCTCTAGTTCCTCCGTCCTTTCCCGTATTAAGTCCTCAAGGTTGCTGGAGTATTGTTCCAGCATCCGCAACATGGAATCAATGATGTTCGTTTTCTTCCCTTTATTGATATTTTTAAACTACACGTTAAAGAGATAAAAATAACAAGTTTACAGTCCACAAACCGATTTGTTCACATTACAAGAATCTCTTTAATTAGCAAAAGGAACATAACCCTTACTTGTGCCCCTGGTCTATTCTGACTTGTTTTGGAAGGACGAATGTATTTATCTATTACATATATTGACATGTATATAGGCTTGATAGACAATGAACTCAAAACCGACATTTCACTAAACCTGTAATCTAATGTTAAATGTAATGTGGAAGCTGGAGAAATGTTTGGTGAGGTCCATTCACTGTACAGTTACTTCATGCTAAATGCAGACCAGGACTGTTTTGTGTTTTATCCTGAAAAACTTGAAAACCATGAAAACAACATTTGTCTGAACATAGCCAAAGGCCAGGGCCACATTAGCGCTGGCATTTTGTCCTGGGGGTCCGCCAAGGAGGAGGTTTACTGCAGCCTTGGTGCAGCCTTAATGTAGCCTAACACTATATTAATGTTATCCACGGTCCGTGCTGCTGCTCTTTATCCAAGGAATCCACGAGAGGTTATTACCATCAAAAGTTCTTTATTTCATCACACCAACGCGTTTCGGTGCTGTCCCAGCACCTTCCTCAGGACAGCACCGAAACGCGCTGGTGTGATGAAATAAAGAACTTTTGATGGTAATAACCTCTTGTGGATTCCTTGGATAAAGAGCAGCAGCGCGGACCGTGGATACCATTCCAGTTTTATCTCCTGATTTCCCGCGGTTTTGTGGCGTTGGTGGAGGTTCTGCAGCAGCTGCCTTATGCTTTTAAACTGGTTGTGGGTTTCACAACCATAAAAGGTGAGTGGATACACTTATAATCCACATAAGAACTATAGTGTCTGTTTGCTGGGGCACAATCTGCGCCTCTTGTATCTCCCTTTTTTTCTAGTTACTATATTAATGTTGCCATAGAGTATCATGGGGCAGCAGATGCACAGCGCATGTTACCGCAGGCACAAAAGGTTCTAGCAGACCACATGACGTGCGCTTCCGCGTCATGTGGTCCGCTTGAAATAGCGCGAGATTTGAAACACAGGCACCTCTTGTTCCCGCGGTAACATGCGCCGTTCATCTGATGCCTCATGATACTCTGTGACAGCATTAATATAGCGTTAGGCTGCGTTAAGGCTGTGCTAAGGCTGCGGTAATCCTGCTCTATGGCGGACCCCCAGGGCGGAATGCCAGCACTAGTGTGGATCTAGCTTTAGTCACATCTGTGCCTTCCAGTTATGCAAAAACTCAATAAAGGGGTTGCACCATGACCAATTATACATTTTAATTAATAGATAGGGATAAGCGAGTGCCAAAATATTCGTAACGAGTACTTTGTAAGAATCGCGTATTTGTTCCGAATAGCGAGTACAATGCAAGTCAATGGGAAATGCGAGTCATTTTCTGCTGAACGTGACAAAGGGGTCTGGGGGCCTGAGGAAAAGGCTGAAATGGATTGGAAAGTGATGAAACAGAATGGGAAGAGCCTGGAGAATATGCCTGCATGGATTTCTCACTCACATATAGTTTCTGGGAATAAGTTTGTCGCAGTATTACATCAATTTGACAAATACACAAGAAAAAATACCAAACCTAACCTAAATTGCATTTAACAGGTCAAAAAGGTTAAGAAACTATTTTTCCTGCATATTCACTTGTATACAAGGCTAACCCTCTGTCTCCCTGTACTGTGAGCTTGTTCAGTTGTTTCAGCTCTGAAAAAGAGCTATTGATCCCTGGCTGTAATGTCTGTATACTCGTATAATCTGTGATCCTCGGCTGTAATGTCTGTATACTCTTATATTCTGTGATCCCCGGCTGTAATGTCTGTATACTCGTATAATCTGTGATCCTCGGCTGTAATGTCTGTATACTCTTATATTCTGTGATCCCCGGCTGTAATGTCTGTATACTCTTATACTCTGTGATCTCCGGCTGTAATGTACAGCTGTGGCCAAAAGTATTGACACCCCTGCAATTCTGTCAGATAATACTCAGTTTCTTCCTGAAAATGATTGCAATCACAAATTCTTTGGAATTATTATCTTCATTTAATTTGTCTTCAATGAAAAAACACAAAAAGAATTGTCCTAAAGCCAAATTGGATATAATTCCACACCAAACATAAAAAAGGGGGTGGACAAAAGTATCGGCACTGTTAGAAAAATCATGTGATGCTTCTCTAATTTGTGTAATTAACAGCACCTGTAACTTACCTGTGGCACCTAACAGGTGTTGGCAATAACTAAATCACACTTGCAGCCAGTTGACATGGATTAAAGTTCACTCAACCCCTGTCCTTTGTCCTTATGTGTACCACATTGAGCATGGAGAAAAGAAAGAAGACCAAAGAACTGTCTGAGGACTTGAGAAACCAAATTGTGAGGAAGCATGAGCAATCTCAAGGCTACAAGTCCATCTCCAAAGACCTGAATGTTCCTGTGTCTACCGTGCGCAGTGTTATCAAGAAGTTTAAAGCCCATGGCACTGTGGCTAACCTCCCTAGATGTGGACGGAAAAGAAAAATTGACGAGAGATTTCAATGCAAGATTGTGCGGATGGTGGATAAAGAACCTCGACTAACATCCAAACAAGTTCAAGCTGCCCTGCAGTCCGAGGGTACAACAGTGTCAACCCGTACTATCCGTCAGCATCTTAATGAAAGGGGACTGTATGGTAGGATATCCCACTTCATACCCTGAGACATAAAGAAGCCAGGCTGGAGTTTGCCAAAACTTACCTGAGAAAGCCTAAAACGTTTTGGAAGAATGTTCTCTGGTGAGATGAGACAAAAGTAGAGCTTTTTGGGCAAAGGCATCAAGATAGAGTTTACAGGAGATAACAAGAGGCATTCAAAGAAAAGAACACGGTCCCTACAGTCAAACATGGCGGAGGTTCCCTGATGTTTTGGGGTTGCTTTGCTGCCTCTTGCACTGGACTGCTTGACCGTGTGCATGGCATTATGAAGTCTGAAGACTACCAACAAATTTTGCAGCATAATGTAGGGCCCAGTGTGAGAAAGCTGGGTCTCCCTCAGAGGTCATGGGTCTTCCAGCAGGACAATGACCCAAAACACACTTCAAAAAGCACTAGTAAATGGTTTGAGAGAAAGCACTGGAGACTTCTAAGGTGGCCAGCAATGAGTCCAGACCTGAATCCCATAGAACACCTGTGGAGAGATCTAAAAATGGCAGTTTGGAGAAGGCACCCTTCAAATATCAGGGACCTGGAGCAGTTTGCCAAAGAAGAATGGTCTAAAATTCCAGCAGAGCATTGTAAGAAACTCATTGATGGTTACCAGAAGCGATTGATCGTAGTTATTTTGGCTAAAGGTTGTGCAACCAATTATTAGGCTGAGGGTGCCAATACTTTTGTCTGGCCCATTTTTGGAGTTTTGTGTGAAATGATCAATGTTTTGCTTTTTGCTTCATTCTCTTTTGTGTTTTTTCAGTGAAGACAAATTAAATGAAGATAATAATACCAAAGAATTTGTGATTGCAATCATTTTCAGGAAGAAACGGAGTATTGTCTGACAGAATTGCAGGGGTGTCAATACTTTTGGCCACAACTGTATGTATACTCTTATATTCTGTGATCCTGGCTGTACTGTCTGTATACTCTTATATTTTATGATCCCCAGCTGTAATGTCTGTATACTCCTATATTCTGTGATCCTGGCTGTACTGTCTCTATACTCTTATATTCTATGATCCCCAGCTGTAATGTCTGTATACTCCCTTACTTCCTCCCCTGCCCAGTAGTTATGGTATATCTGTTCCAGCATGGTTGGACACATCCATTAAACAGGGGCATATTTACAAGAATATCTCGGGGCAGGAACTTTTTTTTAAACACATTTAATCATGGAACATATTATTATTATAAGATCTATTCATTAAAATGTACAATTGATCATGGCACAACTCATTTAATACAGTAGTGGCTCTAGATGGCGAAAAGGAATCACAGATCTTTTTGACCATAAGTGCAGCCCTGGTTCTGCAAAAAACAAGCCTTCATATGTCTATATTGACTGAAAAATAAAAACGTTATGGCTCTTGGAGGAAGGAGAGGAAAAAATGAAAGATGGAAAATGTAAAATTGCCCAAGGTGAAGGGTTAAAAAGTGGTGCCCAGAACTGGACACAGTATACCAAGAGGAGTAGAGGGTGGTAATTACTTAATGTGATCATGGCTTTCTGTCCAAAATAATAGTCCTTTGGATATAATATTGTGTAAAGGCATTAAAGGGTATCATGACTACAAGATTATTAGGCTAAATTAACACCTTGTTTAAGTATCCCAGCATGCACTGCAACGGGATTCTCAAACAAAACATCAGATAGGAAGTAGAAAACAAATAGAACAGTAATTAGTGTAATTAGGGAATGGTGGGAACTTTTTTATGCAATTATATTAGAAAGTATCTTAGATTATAGCATCAAATAGATAGGGATTGAAAACAAAATTTACTTCTGCCTTTGAACCACCCCTTTAAGTGTTGCTGCCTGCTTATGATTGGTCAGCTTCATACAGGGGGAAGAAGTACACGCCCCTGGGAAAACTGTCTGTAACATCCACCTTAATTTAACTCATTAGGTGCCAAATACTTTGATTGCTAATACTTCCACAATGGAGATGTGACATTAAGTAAAATATATACTAATTATTCCACTCTGCAATCACTATTACATTGTGTATCCAGTTCAACAGGAAAAAAAGGCTAAAGGTTTAACATGATCACTCAAAGCAAAATTTCTGATGATCTTGAAAATGGCACATATTTCAAGCAATTCAAGTTATTGAACATATATCACCTGCAGAAATATTTATTAGGAAATAAACTGCTCACTTGATCAAATATTTCATCGAAAGTAGGACGTCTGTCCGGCACTTCATTCCAGCACTGCTTCATGAGCACAATGCACTCCATAGGTGCATGGTCAGGCGATATCACAGGGCGGCACAAAGGAGGAGGCTTTTTAATATTTGGGATGATTTCTGAAATGCAGATGGAATTTGGATTTTTAATACGTTGAATCAAAGCAATCTACAACGGGCCATCTCATCAGACAAAATGCGGCTGCCGGGATATTTAGCAGATTGCACCCGGTTTCACTTGTAGGCAAAGATGAATTTGGTTGGGGAGCCCCAGCTAGCCATGAAATGCAGTATTATATGTTAGCTATTGAAATAATAAACTTACTGGGCTGCTTCTTGTAGTTTTGATAAAATTACAGTTTTATTAGCAAGAGATTTAATAGAGGGCAAGCAAACCTGCTGCTATGTATCTATATGTGTTCATCATGAGCTGTGATGGGCTGCTTTCCGCCTATGCACAGTGCACATAGAAAGCTGTATCCTAGAATAAAGGAACATAAGGATTGGTGGCTGCAGTTTATAAGGAAACATTTGGTGAAAGGTTCACTTTAAAATGAGTAATATTGCCCACCCTTCCAATATCCCCTCCAGCTCTACTCCCACACACTTCTTTACCCGGCCAGGATACTTTTAATTACTGTAGTAAGAAACATATGTTTCTTATTTTCTGCTATCTAAACCTGAGGTGCTTCTTATACTAAGGTGTGTTCAATATTTGGAAAGGTGCGGCAACTTGTACAGGTACATACTGTATATAAAACAGTGACATATGACATGATAAACAGTAGTGGCCATCAACATGTTATTCAAAATGTACTTACCCTCAGGAGTTTGTTCCAAAGTACAAAATGGGGGTCCGCGCACCACCACCTCCTGCATAATTATGGAGAAGCTATAAACATCTCCTGTGAAAGTTCCATGTAATGCGGCATGTGGATCTCTGAGAAGCTCCGGTGCCGTCCACAGTAACTCTGTAAGAGTATAGGCGTATACAAAATATACAAAATATGTAATCAGGGGCACACGCTATGTATATGCAGTGGTGCTGATAAGGTAGTATACTGTACACAGAACATGTAGTAAAGAAAACATGAATGATCAGACAAAATGTATTTTCAGATTACCGTACATTATTATGTATCACAGAAAACCCTAATTACTAAACCATCCACAGTAATAAATGACAAAATTGTCATTTTTAAAGTACGCATCGCCTTAGTTCTTCCTATAATTTATCGCTTCCTTTTTTGCCAATGATCACTTGTTTTTTTTTATAATTGTGAATGAGTCCCTTCATTTTCTCACGTGATAAATTCCTCTTGGCAAAAAAAATTCTGGATCTTATAAATTCTTTGGTTGTCAAGCATTAGCTACTGTACATGTTTGATTTCTACCTGATGACGTCAAAAGTCTGTTAAAGCCCTGCACTTATTTCTGCTGCAGCCATTGTGGAGCTGACTTAGGCCCCTTTCACATAGGCGTTTTTGCCCAGATCCGGACGAAAAAACGTATCTGCGACCGCTGCGGGCCGCAACTGCCACATCTGTCTCAACCGCACTTGCCGCACCTGCCGCACCTTACCGCAAGCCCCATAGACAATGCTTGGGGCTTGCCGTGAGTGGGCCGCAAGTGCGGCCGTTAGGTGGCAGATGCGGTAAATCTGCCGCATCCGCCGCATTTTGGCGAAAACGCCAGTGTGAAAGTACCCTTAAAAGGGTTTTTCTTTTTACTCAATAGATCTTGGAATAATAATAATCTCCACATTTCGATGTGATTGTAAAAACGTTCCTGTGCTGAGGTAATATTATATATGTGTCCCTATGTACTGTGTAATGGATGTGTCTGACCATACTGGGATATGGTCTGATCACACCACATCTCCTGTGCTGAGATAATCTTATATATGTGTCCCTGCTATGTACTGTGTAATGGATGTGTTTGACCGTACAGGGACATGGTCTGATCATTCCACATCTCCTGTGCTGAGATAATCTTTTATATATATATATATATATATATATATATATATATATATATATATATGTCCCTGCTTTGTACAGTGTAATGGATGTATCTGACCGTACAGGGACATACCACATCTACTGTGCTGAGATAATTTTATATATCTGTCCCTACTACAGTGCTGTGCAAATTAATTTTGACAAAGCATTATTTAAGTAAAATTGTAAGTTGGTTACCAGTCAGTGATTCAAATCAGTTTTAACTGCTTGAACAGGTGTGAGTGTACAACCTTGAGTAACAAAATGTGGTTTGACTGGTTTTAGTCAGAAAATAACAGCTAGCTGCCCCCTCAGCTTCAGTTGAGAGCTTGTTTCTGTGAGGGGTGGTTTAGTGTACTTTTTCTCTCAGTGTGATTCGTGCCTGTAAAATTGGGTGCTGCCACTCAACAAAATGTAGCTCCGCCTAGGGGTGGGTCAGCCGACAGTGCAGGAAGAATCGGCGACGCCCAAAGAAGGGGAGGACAGAACGAGGGTGCACATGTAGACTCCCAGAAGGACGTTGTGCAGTACCCGGAGATGGATACTAGAAGGGGGATATTGCGGCTAGTCCCTAAGGGCCCATGGCATTGGGAAGTGGTGAAGGAAACCGGACAGTAAGCGGAGCAAGTCCCCAGGACAGAAAACAGCACCTGGACGGGTGGTCGCAGCCCAGAACCCCGGCCTGCAGGAGAATGTGCAGGGCTGCAGAGACTGATTGATCCATTTGGGGCCTTGGAGGAGAGTTGCTCAGGCCTGCCAGAACCACTTATCCCACCACCACCGACCCAAGAGGTGAGAGGATAGGCATTGCGCTGCTGGTGGCTGAACAGGGGAGCAGATCTTATGGGCTTCCACAGTGCAGCAGAGGCCAGTTGAGGAGGCCAGGTGGAGATCCTCACCAGGGAGGAATTCTTAAAGTGGTGTGTGGCCCAGTGGGAAGAGGAAGACGCAGCAAGAAGGGTGCAGATGCAGGAGAAAATCGAAAGAACAATGACGGCAAAAGCAGTGGTGCGCGCCAGCCTGGCAACATCCCGACCCCGACGCTGCCAGGGAGGAGTGGTCATCTTTAAGCCAAAGGAGGGATATGGGTTCATCCGAGAGTCCGATACCCGTTTTGACATGTTTGTAAATAGATGCGATGTGAAGTCTCACCTGTTGGAAGGTCACCCGGACAGGGATCTGACAGTGGGAGAATGGGTGTCATTTGTCCAGGTTACTCAGAGAGTGAGGCCCGTATGCCATGCGAGTAAAAAGACTGTTCCTGAGGGAGCCCACAGCTGCAACAGCATCAGATGCGTACCCGGATTCTACAGATGCAGCGGCCCCAGAGCAGCAAACCGCAGAGACTGAGCCTGTAACACTTCTGCCCAAGGAACCCAGACACCCTTAGAGGGATGGCCAGAGTACTCAGTGCCAAGTTTGAACGTTTCATGTGCGCCAGGAGACTTTGCCTTGGAAGGTGCCAAAGAAGGAGGAAAAGATGAAGAAGGACTGAGCTGTACCTGGACAGCTAAATTGTAAGTGAGAATGTGATGTTCTCCTTGGTGTCCCCATCCTTTTCCTGAGTGAGTTTGTAGATTTGACCCCCCATTGCTTGATGTTATGCTGAATTGATAGACTAAGAGATTATGGGCAATGTGTAATCCGAACTAGAATGTATATACCGTATATACTCGTGTATAAGCCGACCCATGTATAAGCCGACCCCCCTACTTTTGCCCCAAAAATCTGGAAAAACCTATTGACTCGTGTATAAGCCGAGGGTGGACCCCAGCACAGTTATACAGCCCCCAGCAGTGTGGTATACAGGCCCCCCAGTGGTAGTATACAGCAGCCCCAGTGGTAGTATACAGATTCCCCAGCAGCCCCAGTGATAGTATACAGATTCCCCAGCAGCCCCAGTGGTAGTATACAGGAGCCCCAGCAGCCCCAGTGGTAGTATACAGATTCCCCAGCAGCCCCAGTGGTAGTATACAGGAGCCCCAGCAGCCCCAGTAGTAGTATACAGCAGCCCCAGTGGTAGTATACAGGAGCCCCAGCAGCCCCAGTGGTAGTATACAGGAGCCCCAGCAGCCCCAGTGGTAGTATACAGGAGCCCCAGCAGCCCCAGTGGTAGTATACAGGAGCCCCAGCAGCCCCAGTGGTAGTATACAGCAGCCCCAGTGGTAGTATACAGGAGCCCCAGCAGCCCCAGTGGTAGTATACAGCAGCCCCAGTGGTATACAGCAGGCCCCCACGGGTACATATAGCAGCCCCCAGGGGGTACCCAGCAGCCCCCTGAAGGTACCCAGCAGCCCCCTGGGGGTACCAACAGCCCCTGGGGGTACCAACAGCCCCCAGGGGGTACCCAGCAGCCCCCTGGGGGTACCAGCAGCCCCCTGGGGGTACCAACAGCCCCCAGGGGGTACCAACAGCCCCCAGGGGGTACCCAGCAGCCCCCAGGGGGTACCAACAGCCCCCAGGGGGTACCAACAGCCCCCAGGGGGTACCCAGCAGCCCCCTGGGGGTACCAACAGCCCCCAGGGGGTACCCAGCAGCCCCCTTGGGGTACCAACAGCTCCCTGGGGGTACCAACAGCCCCCAGGGGGTACCAACAGCCCCCAGGGGGGACCAACAGCCCCCAGGGGGTACCCAGCAGCCCCCAGGGGGTACCAACAGCCCCCAGGGGGTACCAACAGCCCCCAGGGGGTACCAACAGCCCCCAGGGGGTACCCAGCAGCCCCCAGGGGGTACCCAGCAGCCCCCTGGGGGTACCAACAGCCCCCAAAAGCTGGCACTGTCCCCCCTTGTAAGGCCTCCCCCCCCGCTGCTTATACATTACCATCCCGGTGTTCTGATCGGCGCCGCTCCTCGGTGCTTCTTTCTTCATCCTCCCGTCCTCGCTCACTGCATCCAGGATCTCCGGCGGTCGCGCGATGACGTCATATCGCTGCGACAGCCGGAGAACCCGGATGGATGCAGCGAGCGCGGACGGGAGGATGAAGACGGCGACGCAGCACCGAGGAGCGGCGCCGATCAGAACACCGGGATGGTAATGTATAAGCAGCGGGGGGGGCCCTTACAAGGGGGGACAGTGCCAGCTTTTGGGGGGGCCATATGCACTGCTTCCCCCTGCGCTGATTGACAGGGGGAAGCAGTGCATTATAATGAGCGGCCCCACGTGACGGGGCCGCTCATACAGCAGCCCCCCCCGCCTCCTCCAGCCTCCACAGCCCCCGGGACACAGCCCCCCCCGTATAGACCCGTGTATAAGCCGAGGGGGGGACTTTTCAGCCCAAATTTTGGGCTGAAAAACTCGGCTTATACACGAGTATATACGGTAGTACAATTTAGTGTACAGACGGGTGGAGGAACTGGACTAACCCCTATGCATATTAAGTTAGGGACAGAAAGTGCCTGGGAGTGGTAAGAGTAAAGCCAGGCCTCCTAAGCTGAGACACCCGTAGGTACAGTGGACTTTTTGCACTCATGTGGTTTTTGTTTAGCAACGTTCAAGAAAGCACCTCCCGGACAGGAAGACCCAAAAATTTGTATGTTACATGTTGTTGTTATATAAAATTAAATTGAGCTTATAGTGGTGTCACCAGCGTGAGGACATGCTGGGTTTAGCTCTGGGGGAATGTGACGCCCCTGCGACCAGGACGGCCACAGGGTGAACTGAAGCCAGGCAAGGTAGAGACAGTTGACTGAAAAACACCCACACAGGTACACACACCGACCCTACGCCTAGGACTCTAGGTTAGGCAAGGGGTAGCAAGGCTTAAGAGTAGCGTGGGTGGAGCGTAGAGCAGCACTGAACAAGTGGGTGGAGAGACCAACAATAGAAATCCCGTGAACACTAAGTTGGAGGAAGCTATTCCCAGGAGGAGAAGTTCCCTGGAGGACACAGAATCCTAGAGGCAATATTCCTAGGAGAGAAAGCTCACTCCAAAGCCGGAAGCGAGGGGAAGAAGCCAGAAACAAAGACACTCCAAAATGAGACAGAGGGTGCCTGGTGATCCCACAGTCATACCTAGGACACTGGAGGCTAGGCCACTACAGCCAGAGAGCCGGCTCTGTAGAGGTGACCGGGGAGACTCTAAGATCCTAATCATGAGACACACCGGCGTGAAGCAGGCACTCCATGACCTGCAGCCTACCTACCACCACGGTCTAGGAACACAACCATCAAACTAGGGCTAGTGACCCTGAGAGGGACCCATCACAGAAAAGCCCGCAACGGCCAGACCAAACCCGTGAGTGAGAGGACAAAGAAAGGAAAGGGCCTGAAAGGACTTGAGGGAAGCAACACAGAGGAGCTGCTTGAGCTGCATAACCCAGTTACCCGGAGCAGTGTTAAAAGAACTGTACTGAAAGAACTGTGAACTGTAACTTGTAACTGCTGCTAAAGAACTTTAAGTAAAGTACCCGGTAAGCTCACCACTGCCTGAGACTGTTTCCTTCCAGTGTCGCAGCAATGTCCCGCCTGAGGAGCCACAGACTGTCGTCCCTACACACTGGCTGGAGAAGCTGCAGCAGGAAAGTAAATGCAGCGTACAAAGTACAACCCCTCCCCAGGCCCCTCCATCACACTACACCTGCCCTGGGGACATTCAGCCCTACCTGAGGAGAGCTTACCATCCACGCTGTCCTACGTCAGCGTCCCCAGCAGGAATATGGCAGTGGTGGTCCCACTGACCACATACCCCGGGTGGCGTCATGACAAAATCCCCTGTAAATAACCCCTTCCTTTTTGGACTGAGCCCAGGCCACGGGACCGGGTCACGACTACTGTGATATCCGAGAGAGACAGCACCGGCCCGGCCCCGAGTACCCCATGGCCTGGGGGCGCCTCAATAATCTTATATATGTGCCCCTACTCTGTACTGTGTAATGGATGTGTCTGACCATACATTAACTATATTGTGTACACATAGTTGACAGGCAGAAAGGTACCACACAATTGTCAATTTATTCATACATTTTCAGGAAGAATAACAGAGGAACATCCCATTGCATTGGTCTATGAAACTATGTATTAGAATCTTATTGCATGGAGAATAGTAGTTCTTAATAATGCAGGCATGTCAGTAATGGTGACAGATCCTCTTTTAGGAGTCAGTAATTAATATAATTTGCACTTTTTTTTTACATATTATTTTTGTATAATTGTAATATTTACCAAGTGCAGAGGGTTCTTCATGAGCAATCCTTTGAGCTTGCAAAACTTCATTATAACCATAATCGGTCACTTTTAAAACAAAACGCCCATCTACAACACAGTTTCGAGACTTCAGTCGCCCATGAACAAATTTTCTGTGGTGCAAATATTTCATGCCCTGAGTAGAACATATGAGGACAAACATACTGATTTCTTTATTAAACACAATTTAACAGATGTGTACTGCCATTAATGCTAGAAAAGCAAAATAAACTAAGAAAGTTCTCCAAAACTAGATCTCTATGTTATTATTAATATGCCTCTCATATCTGTGTGAGTTATCAGCATTACAAAACCTCTAATGTACTCTTGACTTATGCCGAATTCATATGACCGTGTGTCGCGGTCCAAGTACAGACTACAAAGCATGGACCAACGATGGGTGTCCTAACCAAAATGTGTCAGCCTCATGTATGCCAATGAGGCTTTTAAGTTCAGGTCAGGAGACCTGAAACCTGTCCGTGCATCCCCGACTGTGACATGTGGGTATGTAAATGCAGCCTTTAGGGTATGTTCACATGTTGCTTTTTTGCTGCTTTTTTCTGCCGACAAAATCTGCTTCCAAAAAGCAGGTTTTGCTGCGTTTTTTAGCTGCATTTTTGACATGTCGTTTGTCTACATTACATGTTTAAATAAGCCTATGAGCCTATGAGTAAGGAGTCATCTGAAACGCGTAAGGCGGGGCCACTGGGCCTAGGATGTACATGATTTTATTATGTACTAGCTGTAGAGACCGGCATTGCCCGGGCATAGTAAATTACAGTTTTTTGTTCTAAGTCTGCGTGTGTGTATGTATTTCCATTATATGCACCAAACCGGCCCCCTCAAACCAACACCCCAACCTGCCCCACCCAGCCCCACTCCACCCAAACCTACCTCTCACCCCTCTGCCCCAACTCAAAACTTCCCCTACCCCCAAACCTGCCCCCGCGTCCCCAAAAAATGCCGCCCCCTCGCCCTGCTTATCTAGCACCCCGAATAAACCTGTCCCCGAACCCACACTCCTCCGTGCAAAAATAACAAAACCGCCCCCTCCCAAAAACAACACCACCAAACCAGAATCACCTCACCCCCCTAAACCCTCACCACCCCTCTCCCTCAAAAAAACACCCCCACTGCACCCACACCCCCAAACCTGCCACCCCCATATCCACACCCCCCCCCACAAACCCTGAGTTAAATGGGGTGTGCGTGCAAAATTTTTGTATTGATTGTAAGTGCAACAGTGCAAATGCCTTTAATGGACATACATACATACACTGTGAAGGGGCGGCGACATAAAGGTGGTGGAGCTATAAACGGGGGGGCTATGTGGAGTGGGTGTGACTATGTGGAGTGTTCGGGGCTTTGACACAGCTGAGAGGTGGGTGTGGCTGTGTGGAATGGGCCTGGTTATGTGGAGTGGGCAGGGCTTATGCCACATACACACACTCATACACTCAGCTTTATATATTAGATTTGAACATTGATCAATAAAGGCAGATTTTAACCTATGGAAGATGGGCTGGATCGTCCTTCATCTACATGGTTAACTAAAGTTAATTTCATGCACCACAAAGGCAGCAAAAACACAGTTTTTTGCACTTTTCTCATTGCTTTCAATGGTGCAAAAAACTGCAAAAACTTTGAATAAATTGACACACTGCTTCTTTAAACAAATGCAGCAATTTTTTATTTCAGTTAGAAAACAAAAGCAATGCTGTGCATAACATTTCTGGAATACTATAACTTTTGCTAGTACTGTATAAAGCAAATTAATTTGTGCCAAGAAATGCAAAAATGGTGCAGAAATGTTTGCACTGAATGAAAACGCAACTGCCGCGATTACCACACAGCGGCCGCGATCGTGGCACACTTGCGGCAAGCCCCATACAATGTCTATGGGGCTTGCGGCAGGTGCGGCAAGTGCGGTTTCGGCACTTGTGGCAGGTGCGGCTGCGAAAAAAACCGCGGCATACCGCGTTTTTTTCGCGGCCGCACCTGCCGCAAGTGCCCAAACCACACTTGCCGCACCTGCCGCACACTTACCGCAAGCCCCATAGACATTGTATGGGGCTTGCCGCAAGTGTGCCACGATCGCGGCCGCTATGTGGTAATCGCGGCAGTTGCGTTTTTTTCACTGCAACTGCCGCGATCAGCGAAAAACGCTGATGTGAAAGGGGCCTTAGCTATGCAGTCACAAGGAATTCTAAGTACGCCCAGTTTGAAATCAAAGGTTTAAAATAAATGAAAAATAAAAAACAAATTAGGTTCGTAGAAGTTCCTAAAATCAGGTAAATATAACAGATGATCAAACACGTGACAAATTGCATAAAATATTTAAGAAAAATGAAGATCACCTTAATCAGATCCAATAGAAGAGAGGATTTAAACATCCAATCAAGTTTCACGTCCTCATTTCGGAGGAGATCCTGTAAACTGCCCCTGGAACAAAACTCTGTGACAATAGCGAACACCCCACAGTCATGGAAGAAACCTAGGAATGGGTTGACATTTTCATGACGCATGTCCTTCATCTGTCCACAAGGATAAACCAAACAGAACAATGAGAGTCCAATATAGTAACAGGTACGAAAAGGATACAAAGATTTCACATACCATTTCAAAAACATCACTAGTTCCAGGCTTAAGGTCTCCAAAATCTCCAGTAGGGCATTTTTTCATCCAGACCCAATCACCCTTAGAAGATAAAGGAAAAAAAAACATATCCATTCATATGATATGATGTGCTGCATGACATTTAAAGGACTTTACTACTTGTCTTTTTGAACAATATATCAAATTTGTGAAATTTTGAAGAAAACATAATATCTCCAAAATCATTTTAAGTCATTTGTGTATACATCAAATCCGAGCGGACTTTATTTTTAAAGTCTAGGTTTGGGGTCGGACTTGACCTAAATTTGAGCCTGAACTCCAAACTTGGACCTTAAAGTTATAAAATTGTGGGTAGTTGGGCTGGTGGTGAAGGGGGGAGCCGTAAACATAAGCAAAAGGGATTTACCTTAGCTGGCAATCAAAAATATGGCGAAGACCACATATTTTATTTGATCTTACTGTGAGGTGATTCTCATAAATGAGGCCCCAGTTACTTTTGCAGGGACTATAGACAACCAGAATGATCTTACTGTGAGGTGATTCTCATAAATGAGGCCCCAGTTACTTTTGCAGGGACTGTAGACAACCAGAATGATCTTACTGTGAGGTGATTCTCATAAATGAGGCCACAGTTACTTCTGCATGGGCTAAAGACACCAGACCGATAATACTGTGATGTGATTCTCATAAATGAGGCCCCAGTTACTTCTGCAGTGGCTATAGGCAACCAAAATGATCTTAAGGTCGGGTTACACGTAGCGATGTTCCAGCGACCCGACCAACGATCGGGATCGCTGGAACATCGCTATTTGATCGCTGGTGAGATGCCATACAGACACTCGACGGTCGCTGGGGTCGGTCAGGGTGTCGGGTGCACACTGGGTGTCGCTGTTTGCTGCCCCTGTCACACATGCCGATGCATGCGTGACAGCGGCAGACCAACGATTGAAAAATGGTGTCGGCCATTCCGCAACAATCAGCGAGCTTATCGCTGGTTGTTGCGGCATGTCACACGCAGCGACGTCGCTGGTAAGGTCGCTGCAAAGTCACAAAACCTGTGAAGTTGCAGCGACATCGGTAGCGATGTCGCTACGTGTAACCCGGCCTTTACTGTGAGGTGATTTTCATAATTGAAGCCCCAGTTACTTCTGCAGGGGCTATAGGCAGCCAGAATGATCTTACTGTGAGGTGATTTTCATAAATGAGGCCCCAGTTACTTCTGCAGGGGCTATAGGTGACCAGAATGATCTTACTGTGAGGTGATTTTCATAAATGAGGCCCCAGTTACTTCTGCAGGGGCTATAGGCAGCCAGAATGATCTTACTGTGAGGTGATTTTCATAAATGAGGCCCCAGTTACTTCTGCAGGGGCTATAGGTGACCAGAATGATCTTACTGTGAGGTGATTTTCATAAATGAGGCCCCAGTTACTTCTGCAGGGGCTATAGGCAGCCAGAATGATCTTACTGTGAGGTGATTTTCATAAATGAGGCCCCAGTTACTTCTGCAGGGGCTATAGGCAGCCAGAATGATCTTACTGTGAGGTGATTTTCATAAATGAGGCCCCAGTTACTTTTGCTGGCGCTAAACTTTTTTTTTTTTTTCTTTTTTTACAAAAAATCTAATGGTTTGATTCTGGCTTCGGACAGAAGGACGTGTTAAGCATTATATTATAGATGTGGCATGTTGGGATTTGTGTGCTACACCAGCACTTTAGTCCCAGTCCGGCCCTGGTTAATAGTAAAACTAATTTACCTCATAAACCGCAACATTAGAATTTTCATAGGTAGCTGGAGTGAGACTTTTCGCACATGAAGACGTCATTGGTGACTTCATACTTCTGATATCTGATATAACATGTCCACTATCACTGGTACGACTTCCATCATTGCTCATTCTCTGAAAAAAAAGAGGATATTACTCATATTACCATTAAATTACGCTAACAACAATGCAAATTACATCAAACACTCAAGTTCTGATTCATTCACGCCATTTTAAGACACTTTTTGTGATGCTCAATTAATTTTTTTTGTGCCAGAATGTCTGACTCTTCATGACTTTGGCACGATGTAAAAATTGGCCTTGAGTTTTTGTTAGGCTAGGGCAGTGATGGCGAACCTATGGCACGCGTGCCCGGGGTGGCACGCAGAGCCGCTTCCCCTGGCACGTGGCCTCGCCACTACACTGCCGCTTTGATCTGCCGGCGCGCGCCGCGGCGCCGGCAGTTCAAAGCTGTGTCAGAGCAGAGGAGACATTTCTCCTCTCTCTGACACTTCCTAGCCCCGCCCTCCCGGCCAGCGTAAATGTGACAGCGGTCATGTGACGCGCCCGGCGTCACGTGACCGCTCTCAGCGCGGGTCGGGAGGAGAAGACTGCAGAAGATGTCTGGAGAGGAAACTGCAGCAGGAAGGTGAGTATGACTTTTTTTTTTTTTCCCATCATCTATTTACAGCAGGATGGGGCATTACTAAGGGGGGGGCAGAATGGGCATATTACTCTGTGCTGGGGGCAGGACGGGGCATTACTAAGGGGGGGGCAGAATGGGCATATTACTCTGTGCTGGGGGCAGGACGGGGCATTACTAAGGGGGGGGGCAGAATGGGCATATTACTCTGTGCTGGGGCAGGACGGGGCATTACTAAGGGGGGGGCAGAATGGGCATATTACTCTTTGCTGGGGGCAGGACGGGGCATTACTAAGGGGGGGCAGAATGGGGCATATTACTCTGTACTGGGGGCAGGACGGGGCATTACTAAGGGGGGGGGCAGGATGGGGCATATTACTCTGTGCTGGGGCAGGACGGGGCATTACTAAGGGGGGGCAGGATGGGGCATATTACTCTGTGCTGGGGGCAGGATGGGGCATATTACTCTGTGCTGGGGGCAGGATGGGGCATATTACTCTGTGCTGGGGGCAGGATGGGGCATATTATTATGTGATGGGGCAGGATGGGGCATATTATTATGTGATGGGGCAGGATGGGGCATATTATTATGTGATGGGGCAGGATGGGACATATTATATGATGGGGGCAGGATGGGGCATATTATTATGCGATGGGGCAGATTATTATGGGATGGGGCAGGATGGGGCATTAGTAACGGGGCAGGATGGGGCATATTATGTGATGGGGCATATTATTGTGATGGGGGCTGATGGGGCATATTATTATGTGATGGGGCTGATGGGGCATATTATTATGTGATGGGGCTGATGGGGCATAATATTTAATGGGGCTGATGGGGCATATTATGTAATGGGGCTGATGGGGCATATTACTATGTGATGTGGGCAGGATGTGGCAGATTAATATGTGATGGGGACAAGGATGGGGCACATTACTGCTGGATGGGGCATATTACTGCAAGGGGACAAGAATGTGGCATATTACTGCAGGATGGGGCATATTGCTGCAAGGGGACAAGGATAGGGCATTACAGCAGGATGGGGCATTACTACATGATAGGGGCAGGATGGGGACATTACCACAAGGGACAAGGATGGGACATTACCGAAGGGGACAAGGATGGGGCATACTACAAGGTGATAAGGATAAAGACATTACTACAAGAAGGGGGTCAGGATAGGAACATTACTGCCAGGAGAGGGTCAGGATGGAGCACAACTGCAAGGAGAGGGTCAGGATGGGGCCATAAATGCATGGAGATGGTCAGGATGGATCATATAGCTAGGAGAGGATCAGAATGGAGCACATAGCTAGAAGGAGAGGATCAGAATGGAGCACATAGCTAGAAGGAGAGGATTAGGATGGAGAACATAGTTAGAAGGAGAGGATCAGGATGGAGCACATAGCTACAAGGAGAAGATCAGGATGGAGCACATTACTACAAGGAGAAGATCAGGATGGAGCACCTAACTGCAAACAGAGGGTCAGGATGGAGCACATTACTACAAGGAGAAGATCAGGATGGAGCACATAACTGCAAAGAGAGGGTCGGGATGGAGCACATTACTGCAAGGAGAGGGTCAGGATGGAGCACATTACTGCAAGGAGAGAGTCAGGATGGAGCACATAGGTACAAGGAGAGGGTCAGGATGGAGCACATTACTGCAAGGAGAGGGTCAGGATGGAGCACATTACTGCAAGGAAAGGGACCAGGATTTCAGCATGAAATCTGCTTGCATTCCATGATAAAATCTATCTTCTATCTGTCTAATATTCTGCATTTTTTCCATACAGATCAATCCACTTGCTGTTTCTAGAAAGGGCAGTGGCAGCGGCTCAGCTTCAATGTGCAGTACACGTGAGCTGTCTGACCACTGCCGAAGAGAAGAGAAGACTGCAAAGGTAAGTTTAAAATCGATTAATTGTTAAAATAATTGAATTGATCATCAATGTTTCAGGACTACAAGCACTGCACAGGAAAGAGAGAAGGCAACCGCTTGCTCTCCCCCCTGTGCAGCGCTTATGATTACCACTGCTTCAATTTAGGTTATATTATCGTGTTGGCACTTTGCCATAAATAATTTCGTTTTGGGTTGCGGTTTGGGCACTCGGCCTCAGAAAGGTTCGCCATCACTGGGCTAGGGTGACACTTCAGGTTTTTATTTTAAAACCTGATCCGGTTTTGAGCTTTTAAAAAGCTCAAAACCGAATCAGGAAACGCTCCTCATAGGAGCCTATTATAAAAACCGGATTGCTTCACGAGCAATCCGGTTACCGCCTCCGGCTCTGCAGCCTGCATGAAAAATCATGCAGGCTGCAGTTTTCGCAGCGGTTGTAACATCCTCAATGCGGTAACTGGATTGCTCAGGATGTCTAATCCTGAGCAATGCGGTTACCGCATATACTTTGCTTATTCCTGCTGCCACCTGGATAAGCAAAGTGTTTTCAATGTTTTAAAAGATAAAATTTTATTAATAAATGTCCCTATAATGTCTCTAGGGGGTGCCCACCCCCCCTAGAGACATACCACCCACTCAGGTGGGCATATAATGATGTAATTGCTGATGTACAGTAGCCGTCTCCTGTTGTCTCCTGTACATATTTATGAATGAAGTTGCCGGCTCCTCTTAGAGCAGCGCGCATACTATAGCTATTGTAGGTATAGTATGTGCGCTCTCCGAGGTCCTGAAGGCTTATACAGTAAGGGCCGCTTTACACACACCAACTTCTGTGACCAACTTCTGAACAGATCTCTGGTTGCAGTGAAATCATGGACACATTGCTCCATTTGTACACAGCCACAAAATGGAACAATGTGTCCATGATTTCACTGCAACCAGAGATCTGTTCAGAAGTTGGTCACAGAAGTTGGTGTGTGTAAAGCGGCCCTAAGATCTATGGGCAATGTAAAGAAGCTCAGAAAGGACAGAGAAGGGGTGCTGGTTACGTGTCATCCTCCTACCCAGGAGTAGCTGGATTCCTGCCTCTGAGAACCCAGTGCTCAGCGGGCTGTTGCACAAAGACTGTAAAAGAACTGAAGACTGCAACCCGCTGTGTCTGTGAACTTTCTTACGCGCCCAAAAGCACCAGAAACACAACTACCAACTTACTCAGGTACCTTCAGCTACCTTAGGAGTCAGCCCTACCCATCGAGGGCTTAAGAACACTGCTGCCTCCCAACCATCGGCCCCTAGGAGAACTGTCGTGCAGCGGCGGCCATCTATAGCATCACGTAAAATTAACAAGTATCCCCAGGTCCAGTCATCCCTTCCCAGAATGAACCATCCATACCAGATGTCCTTCCCTAAGAGAGAGAGCCACCCACACTGCACTTTTAATGACACCGCCAGGGTTACGAAGCCGGTTCTTGGTCCCTGTGATCCCCGTGATGTGCCTCAAAACAGCCCGATTTTAAGTATTTTAAGGCCCTGGAGGGGTGTGTCACAATTGTTTTTGAGCCCCTGCAATGAAGAGGTTTGTAGATAAATAGTTACACTTCCAACATGGTTCATGGGATTACTTTGGTCAACCCCTGAAAGTCAGTTGCATTTCAGTTATTTCTTTTAAATAAAAATTGGTGGCATGCAGACTGCAGAGCCCAAATCACCAAGATTCAGTCACTGTCCAACTATTTCTGCATCTAACTATATTTGTTGGCCTGTGCAATGTGCAAGAAAAGCATAAAGCATATACTATAATTTGCTCCAGTTTCCTGGCATACATTTCATTAAGGGTGTTTTCACATCTAAGGTTGGAATGCGTATTTCTAGGCGTTTTTACCGCTAAAAACGCATAAAAACACTAGCGTTTTTGCCCCCATTGATTTTAATGGAAACACATGTAAAAACGCATGCAAAAACGCATGTGCATTTTCAAAAACGCAAAACGCATGCGTTTTTGCCAACGCTACACAAGACGTTTTGTGCTGTGTTGGCAAAAACACATGTGTTTTGCGTTTTTGAAAACGCACATGTGTTTTTGCATGCGTTTTTACATGTGTTTCCATTAAAATCAATGGGGGCAAAAACGCTAGTGTTTTTATGCGTTTTTAGCTGTAAAAATGCCTAGAAACGCAAATTAAGCAAAACTCACAGCACCCTTAGATGTGACACAAGCCTAAATCTTCTAGGTTGTAGGATATTTTATCTCATCCTTTACACATGCAAATTTGGGGAAGAAAAGCAGCTTGCACTAAAATTGGCTGCTTTTGCACGCCTATTTGGGGAGCATAAAGCCAATAAATTACCCTCCTGTGTTTTTTTTTTTAACTCAAAGTAAAATATCTAGCACACATAAAAATACTTTCTTCCATTGTCAAAGAGTTTCTCAGTAGAGATGGGCGAACCTGCCAATGTTCAGGCTCGGAATATCCAGAATTTAGGTAAGGCTAGGGTCACACATAAGCCCTTGGTCCGTTTTTGGCTTCATTTTTGGCATTTTTTATTTCTAAGTCCAAAAACTGATAGAAAAACGGATTGGATGTAATAAACACCCTGTCCGTTTTTTTCTGCACTTAAAAACATTGCTGGGTCCGTTTTTGAGCCACAAATGTTGCTAGCAACGTTTTTTGGGTCCATTTTTCAAAAAAAAAAAAAACATTTTTTTTTTATTTTTTGGCATGGGCCCTATGGAAAAACGGATCCTTTTTTTGGGGTGCCTTAAAAAAACGGATCCGTTTTTTGAGAATTTTTGTCAAAAAATGACTAAGTCCAAAAACGTTCAGGGGTGTAGGAGGCTCAAAAAGCACCCCAAAAAAAAACGGATTGGTCATGGAAATCACTTCCAAAAACGGATTTCTATGTGTGACCCCAGCATAACCCACTGCCGCATTGCGGGACATGGCGGCACAGCTGTCCAGCAATCCAGCAGCAGGATTCATCTGAGTTCACACCATGGGAAACTAGTGTTGTGAACTCAGTTGAACCTGGTGCTGGTGATATCATTGTTCCCTGCAGCAGTCAGTGTGATCATAGAGACTGCAGCAATAGGACGCTTGTTCCGTCGCTGCAGTCTCTGGATGTAGCAGAGCCAGGATCGTGTGCTTCATGGGACATCATTGTGGATTTCCATCGGAGGGTATATTTGGGGTTAGTGAAGGGGAAAATGAGGGTTGTCTGTGTGTTTTATTTCAAATAAAGGATTTTTCCGTGTGTGTATTTTTTAACTATTTACTTACAGGATTGATAATGGGCGGGTTTCATAGTAGCCTGACATTATCAATCTAGGGTTTAATGACAATTTGTCAATACACAGCTGTCATTAACCCCTTCTATCACCCTGATGTCACTGCATCAGGGCATCAGGAAGAGCTGGGTAAAATGCCAAGAATTGGCGCTTCTAATGAATGCGCCAATTTCTGGGGTGGCTTTGGGCTCCTATTCTATTGCCTGGGGGTCTCAATAACTATGGGCCTCATAACACTGAGAATACTAGCCCACAGCTACCTGGTTTTACCTTGGATGGCAATCAAAAATAGGGTGAAGCCCACACTTTTTTAAAAGAATTTAGAAAAAATTGGCTCCACTGTATTTTTGATTGCCAAACAAGGTAAAATCAGACAGTTTGGGGTGGCAGTCCATAGCTGTCCACCTTGTCTGTGCTGAGATTCAAAAATACGGCAAAGCCCTTCGTCAATTTTTTTACAAATTACATATTTTCCTTAGAACCCTATGACTTCAGGTTCATTGCCAATGGCACACTGACACCGGCACAATGAGTGAGGGGCACAACAGACAATTAGAAACACTGTAACAGAGAGTGGGCATCTGTGATTGACTGTTGGATCCGGCGCAGTGAATAATCAGGAAGAATAATGAGTGGTCCAGAAGTACAAGTGTGTGGTCCTCGGTAAGTATGACGCTGATGTTTAATCAATGTTTTGCTTATTTTACAGCCCCCCCAGTCGAACCCAAACAGTGACACAGACTTCTCAGGGATGTCCATGTTCGGGGTCTGTGCCCTAACGCGAGGTATTCGGTATGGACCCTGAACTTTACAGTTCGAGTTCACCCATCACTAGTAGTCAGCCTTTTCTAGTCTGTCTGAAATGACGGCATGACATCAAGTCATTATGATAGGTTTGCGGAGATTCAATATATATAAATGATTTCTGATTGGAGGAAAAAATAAATTGTACATTTCTTCATTAGAGTGTGAATATTTTTGTACTTTGAGTATTTTACATACCTTAATGCTGATTTGTGGATTAATGAATGTGACATCATCCAGAGTCAAAAGAATTTTGTTTGGTCCTCTAACCATTTTAATCTTATTAATTCGACGTCTACAAAATAAATACACATAGGTTACTGGATTGCAATGTAGGCCGGATTAACGTAGTGAAAAGAATTTAAAATCACAGTTTTCTCATTGAAACATTATTTATTATCATGCTATAATAATATTGAAAATGTGGGTTTTTTACATTATATCACATAACAATGATCAATGCAACAATGTCTATACAGAACATTACTTATTCTTTCATTTGTTTTTATCTGGCAATTTATCATTTAGAAAAGATGATAATTTGATATGCAACAAAAATAGATTTATACCAGAAAACCATTAATATAATACCTTATTATATAAGCTAGTCCATTTATGGAGATGATGGCAACAATTATGCAAAGAAACACCATTAACGCAAAGACGGGATCGATACCTGAGAGAAAAATCAATAAATAGTATTGAAATATTCAGAACAGCATACAAGCACAATAAAAAGTCATTTTTACAAGTGTCTATATGTTTTAACATTTTTTTCTTAAGACCAGGTGTACACAGCAGAGGGTTAGGGCACTATGAATGGTTATGGCACTATGTGGTGTGGGGTTCTCGACTCACTCGGTTGTGTTTGACGTAGGTACAGGAGGCGATTTAAATAAAATGTCCAGGTTACTTTATTAAGACTCCAAACACAGAAAATAATTGCAGGAAAAACAGACATTCCAAAAAATGGCACTTTAGTATACAAGATCCAGTAAGGAGACTTCACAGAGGAGGCCTTCTTACCTCCACATACAAACTCCCAATCATACACCTGTACTTTCTTATATCCACCCCTACCACACCCTGGAGAGAGGATATGTGTCCATCCAGTCCCACCTATCTCTCTGACTGCACATAAACCCAGCAATGCCATACCCTATTAACACTCTCTGTATTATACATGTTGTAGCCTGCTTACCTACTTAAATTAGTCAGGATAACCACCTCTATGATGCATATCTCCCATCCATGATGTGTCTGGCTGTTATTTTACAGTGGTTTGTGTAGAGGTGGGGAAAAAGTAGGCAGGGTGTTGGAAATGCAGTTAGCCCTTGTCTGTGCATTACATTCTGTAGATACGAGTCATGAATGAAAGATGTGTTTACTATTCGGGCTGAGTGGAGAAATAAAATGGAAGTGAACAACAGCAGTCAGAGAAATGTTGTCTGCAAGTGATGGGCTTTACAGTGGGTGAAATAAGTATTGAACACATTACCAATTTTCTAAGCAAATGTATTTCTAAAGGTGCTATTATCATGATTTTTTTTCCAGATGTGGTAACAATCCATCCATTACACACAGGTACATAAGTCAAACCATGGATGCCAATTAATTCAGTTAGGTGTAATATTGAGAAATAACACAGGGAAAAAGTATTAAACGCATGAAGCAAAAAGCCGTGGAAAGTCATGACACTAGCTGACATCTATCAGTAATTAGAAAGCAATTCTGCCACTTAGTAAAAAATCAGATCAGCTGATTCAACTGATGACCTATAAAAAGGTGTCTCATTACTAAGGAGCCACACAAGAAACATCTCATAATGAGTAAAACCAGTGAGCTGTCTCAAGACCTTTACCATCTTATTGTTGCAAAACATACTGATGGCATTGGTTACAGAAGAATTTCTAATCTATTGACTGTTCCAATGAGTGCTGTTGGAGCCATAATCCAGAATTGGAAAAATTTCGCTTTACACTGGCCACAACCAGGTGCCCTTCCCCCAGGATTTCAGACAGAGGAATGAACGAGTAAAAAGCATGTTCGAATGAATTTAAGTTTTTCTCAATAACATTTAGAAAAGTCTGTAGAATACTGGGAGATTATACTGTAGTCAGGTCAGATGAGATCAAAATTGAACTTTGTGGATGCCAAAAGGCACTGCATATCACACCAATGCCATACCAACAGTGAAGTTTGGAGGTGGGAACATCATGGTGTGAGGTTGTTTTTCAGTATACGGCACTGGGAAACTTCATTTAGTTGAAGGAAGGATGAATGGACAAATGTACTGTCCACTCATCCTGCTGCTATCTATCAGGATGAGAAAACGAGGAAACAAAGGTGGACGTTTCAGCAAGACAATAATTCCAAACACATGGCCAAGGAAACTCTCAATTGGATTCAGAGAAAGAAAATAAAGCTGCTAGACTGGCCAAGCCAATCATCGGAGCTGAATTGTATAGAAAACTTATGGAGAAACTAAAGCTTACAGTTTATAAAAAGAGTCTAGTGCCACCTATTGGAAATAGCAATCCTAAATATAATAAGGCTCGTTAAAGGATCAATATTAACTTTTAGGATTGCTACTTCCAATAGGTGGCACTAGAGTTCTTAATTATCCAGAGGAGCACTCAAGGTTCCTCATACTGGTATGCCAGACCTGATATAAGGAGAAATGGAGTATATTGTGTTAAAGAGTTATTACCAATTAAAGCGACACAGGTCAGAATTGAAAAAAATGGGCCTGGTCAGGAAGGTGAAAACAGGCTTGGGGGTAAAGGGGTTAAAAATACCTGGGCTTAATATTAGTCCCTGTCTTGATATATTCATTTGAGACAGTAGATCAGGAATCTTATATACTTTACACAACGTGATACATTCCTCAGTTGATATGCGGTTATACTACACACCAAAAAGAAGATTGACAGGATAATGATTGAGCATCACCTGATAGCCTCATCCAGTCGCCGGCACACAATGCTCCTCAGTAATGAATACACATTCAATCAATCCACTTCTCTGGAAATCAGTTCAATGATCGTAAGCATCAGCCTGATCCATCACTCTAGTATTCTCCAATGATTGCACGATTCAGGGGACAATAGGATAATACCAGAAAATCATAGGTTCTAGGAAATATTAACTGCATGATACCCAGATGTAACGTCTCCGGAGATTAGTAGACATACCTAATATTAGGTAAATTATAATGTTAATATAATTAGTATTTGAGGAGTATTTTAAAACTAAAAATTCCCCTACTGTAATTAGATGTTGCTGAATTTGATGATAAAGAAAATAATAATGTAAAGATGAGCTCTGCATGACTGTATGCCAAGTGGTCACACCGGATTCCAGGCACTATGTAAAAGAAAATCACCAGCTAGAGATAGGTCAACCCGCAGATTAACTTAAAAAAAAAGTCTGGTTTGGTACCGGACTTGACCCGAACCCCAAACCCCATATAAATCTATGGGAACCTGAACGTCTGTGCTATAAAATGGTGGTCTGTAATAGGAAGCAAAATGGGCATTCAAAGCAGGATTATACTTACCGAGTTTCCGTGCCGCTGTCACACTACTTCCGGGTCCGCTCATGAAAGTTAATGAATATTCTCTTGCTTCCCCGCCCACACTTTGTGACAGCATCTGTGATTGGTTGCAGTCAGACTACGCCCCTACCCTCTGTGCCGGCATCTGTGATTGGTTGTTCTACACCCACTAGTGTAAAATTAATGAATTGATTGCAAAAAATGGTGTAGGGTCTCCACGTTTTTTTATAATAACCAGCACAGATAAAGCAAACAGCTGCGGCCCCCAGCAATGAGCGTATTGCAGATGCTGATGTAAAAGTTATCCTGATAGAGATGATAGCCCTGATCCAGCAGTGGGTGCACCAATTCCATTCACAGGTAGTCAATCCAGTTCTTCCCTTCGTAAATACTCTCGCACAGCTTGTGCATTTTAATTCAATACTTTGCCCTCTTACTGGGCAATTTCAATTGTTGGAGTTTTAGCCTCTCTTTGAAATGAATTAGACAGATGTCCCTTTGGGGCTGTGCACCTCAGCAAATTTTCTGCTGAAGTGGTCAATTACTGGCCAAATTTTAGATAGACGATCAAAGTTGTGTTTATTTCTTTTGACTTACAGGTTAGCAATGGGGGTGTCTCATTGATCCCTACATATTACTAACCTAGTACTTAAAGGTAAGCTCTGATTTTTGAAAATTCACAGCTGTCATTATCCCCTTATGTTACCCCAATTGCCACCGCATCAGGGCAATTGGGATAAACCAGGTAAAGTGGCAGGATTTGGTACATCTAATGGATGTGCCAATTCTGGGGTGGTTGTGGGCTGCTATTTCTAGCCTAGTCCCAATAACCATGGACCTCTCTGGGCTGAAAATACCAGCCCCTAGTTGTGCTTTAGCATGGCTGAGTATCAAAATTGGGGGGAACACCACACCGTTTTTTAAAATTATTTATTTTAATAATTAAAAAAAAAAGAGCCTTAGGTCCCCCATATTTTGATACACAGCCAAGATAAAGCACATGGAATTCAGACAAAAGGACTGAAAGCCGTGCTCCCCAGTTTACATCCAAGCGGAAATAGGGTTAGTGCAACAACGTTAACAAAACTTCTTTTTTATTATTGTCCATTTATCGATTATGTAAAAAAAAGCAAAAAACTAACAAGGAAGCTGAATAGATGGTAGGTGCATTTGAGTGCACAGAGGGAAGGTAACACAGCTACTTTTTCTCAGGAATAGTATATAGGGGGAACGATAAACCGAGAAGAGAAAGGTTTTAAGGAATCTGATAGGGCTGACTTAAAAGATATGCTTTTAAAACTGTGGTTATTGGGAATTAACCTGATTGTTCGGGGGTGGGCAGGGGGGTTATTCACATGTCCCAGACTAAGCACCAGGATTTGCATCATTTTCCTATCTCCTCTGTGCTGGTGCACATTGGGTTACTCTAGGGTTCTGATGTTATCATCACAGGTCTTTTACGGCCAGCTCAGGTGGCAGCTTGAGAATTCAGGTAATAGAGCATGCTGATACCACATACTTTCCAAGAGTCAAGCAACGCTATAGTCAGGTGTCTGGTTGTCTTCAGTTACTTCACAATGCTGTCCACAGGAACTGCACTCCTACAACAAGATGTCTGATCAACTCTGCTATTCCTGAGTAATCTCCGCACATCCAAATCCCCTACAACAAGATGCCTGATCAACTCTGCTATTCCTGAGTAATATCCACACATCCAAATCTCCAACAACAAGATGTCTGATCAACTCTGCTATTCCTGAGTAATCTCCGCACATCCAAATCCCCTACAACAAGATGTCTGATCAACTCTGCTATTCCTGAGTAATATCCACACATCCAAATCTCCTACAACAAGGTGCCTGATTATTTACTCAACTCAACTGTTCCTGAGTTCTATCTGAATATTCAACTGCCCTACAACAAAATGCCTTACTGTCAACTCAGATCTGCTGTTCCGCACCTCCAGCAATATGGTACAGCAATATGGTACAGCATAGTCTACTTGTCTCTGCTGATTCAAGGTGTTGTCCACACATTCCGCTGTGCTGCAGCAAGTAAGGCTAGGGTCACACATAAGCCCTTGGTCCGTTTTTGGCTTCATTTTTGGCATTTTTTTTTTCTAAGTCCAAAAACTGATAGAAAAACGGATTGGATGTAATAAACACCCTGTCCGTTTTTTTCTGCACCTAAAAACATTGCTAGGTCCGTTTTGGAGCCAAAAACGTTGCTAGCAACGTTTTTGGGGTCCGTTTTTTCAAAAAAAAAAATTTTTAACATGGGCCCTATGGAAAAACGGATCCCTTTTTTTAAATTTTGGTCAAAAAATTACTAAGTCCAAAAACGTTCAGGGGTGCAGGAGGCTCAAAAAGCACCCAAAAAAAACGGATTGGTCATGGAACTCACTTCCAAAATCGGATTTCTTACCTGCCTGCCTACTCATCTCTACTGATCTTGGGTGCTATCTGCTACATCAAGGTGCCTGGGTAACACTCCCCTATAATCCACTGGTGAGGTGGATTTTTTTCCATTTGACATTATTTAGGGGTTTAGTTTTCACGAGATTCTCTGATTAGTAAATATAACTGGGCAACTTGATTCTACATATCACTATGACTATAGTGAAATTAATTTGTACTTTTTTTATTGCTTGTAATAAAAAAAATCAGGATTTTCTTTTACATAGATCTGGCCTGCGTCAGCCTTTTCTGAGACCCATATCTGCTATATGTGTGGGCTCAGAGATGAAAGAGTAGATAAGAGATTGGTCATTAGTTTGCAGTATAGACTGGGTCATAAGATGTTGTTTTTTTTGTTTTTTAAACTAAGGGATTATAAAAGCATGTTTACCCCTTAATGCAATATCCTGTACATGTATGTGATTGCCTGCAGAGAGAATCAAGAGCTCAGCTTTTTACGCAAGTGGCAGATTCCAGCTAAATTAAATAACAAGCAGCCTGATAAAGAGATGTATCATTGAAATCTGTGTTTAAACCCCTACAGGATGCTGTTTTCAGATTATGTAGCAAAAATCTGCTGACAGATTCCCTTTTAATGGAACACATGCCATGCAATTACCAGCTCCCAGTGATGCGATCGTGAGGTGTTCATGGATTACTGAAGGCCTCCATTATTGCCATCTTGGTCCTCATCTAAAATTAAGCTATATGCTGAGCTTCAAAGGAGACTGAGATTTTCACAGTATACTTATACTATACAGCATAAAAAATGTAATGAAAACAAATGATATCATCGTATATAGCCCAAGATGAGATCAATAAAACCATCAACTCTTCACACAACAAAGAAGCCCTCACCCAGCTCAGTCGCTGGAAAAAAGAATGTGATGGTTCTTGGAAGAAGGGAGGAAAACACAAAGGTGGAGGAGTGAATTAATAGAAGAGTTAAATATGCTAGAAAAAGGAGAGGTTCCGTATTTTATGGAGTTGCTTAGTAGTGATAGCTGGAAGAGGAACTAGATGAGGTGTGGAGGCAGACTCGGACTGGCCCACTGGAAAACAGGAGAATCCTCTGTTTGACCCCTTTGCAGTATACCGTCACCAAGGCACAGGGTTGGATTGGCCCACTGAAGAGCAGGAGAATCTTCCGGATGGCCCATTTGCAGTAGAACATCACCTAGGCAAAGGCTTGGACTGGCCTCCTGGGGAGCAAGAAAATCTACTGCTGGGCCCCTTTGCAATATACTATCATCAATGCACAGGCTCAGATTGGCCTACTGGGGAGCAGGAGAATCCTCTGGAGGGCCCATTTGCAGTAGAACATCACCTAGGCACAGGCTTGGACTGACCTACTGGAGAGCAGGAAAATCCTCCGGTGGGCCCCTTTGTAGTATAATGTCACCTAGGCACAGGCTTGGACTGACCTAGTGGGGAGCAGGAGAATCCTCCGGTGGGCCCCTTTGTAGTATAATGTCACCTAGGCACAGGCTTGGACTGACCTACTGGAGAGCAGGAAAATCCTCCGGTGGGTCCCTTTGTAGTATAATGTCACCTAGGCACAGGCTTGGACTGACCTACTGGGGAGCAGGAGAATCCTCCGGTGGGTCCCTTTGTAGTATAATGTCACCTAGGCACAGGCTTGGACTGACCTACTGGGGAGCAGGAGAATCCTCCGGTGGGTCCCTTTGTAGTATAATGTCACCTAGGCACAGGCTTGGACTGACCTACTGGGGAGCAGGAGAATCCTCCGGTGGGCCCCTTTGTAATATAATGTCACCTAGGCACAGGCTTGGACTGACCTACTGGGGAGCAGGAGAATCCTCCGGTGGGCCCCTTTGTAGTATAATGTCACCTACGCACAGGCTTGGACTGACCTACTGGGGAGCAGGAGAATCCTCCGGTGGGCCCCTTTGTAATATAATGTCACCTAGGCACAGGCTTGGACTGACCTACTGGGGAGCAGGAGAATCCTCCGGTGGGCCCCTTTGTAATATAATGTCACCTAGGCACAGGCTTGGACTGACCTACTGGGGAGCAGGAGAATCCTCCGGTGGGCCCCTTTGTAGTATAATGTCACCTACGCACAGGCTTGAATTGGACCACTGGAGAATAGGAGACTCCCCCGCCGGGCCCTTTGGCAGTAGTGAGTTACTCCCCCAACATTAACAGTAATTTGCAAAATACAATTGTTTCACCATGTAGAGGTAAAGGAAGCATCTCATCATTAGTTTATGAACCACTCCGTATAATATTATATAGAATTTCAGTATGTATTATTTGCATATAGTTGATCAGTGGCCCCCGGAGCATAACTACAATAGGTGCAGGGGTTGAAATCGCACCCAGGCCCTGGAGCCTAGGGTACCCCAAAAGTCACTTTGGCCTATAGAAAAAGACTAATGCTATAAAAGATTTTGAAAAATTAGGGGCCCTGTTAGGGTACCTTTACAAGCCACAACCGCGGGAGACATTTTTAGCGGCGATATTTCTCGCTGGACGTATCGCCGCCAAATTGCCTACTGTGTAAATCGAAATTTGGCGGCGATAAGACAAATGTCGCCTGGTTTCGATATCAGAGCAGTGCTCTGAAATCGAAACCAGGCGACATTGGTTTTATCACCGCCAAATTCCCGAAATACACGCCGCAATAAGGAGGCAATTTGGCGGCGATACTTCCAGCGAGAAATATTGCCGCTAAAAATGTCTCCCGCGGTTGTGGCGTGTAAAAGTACCCTTAGAGCTGTCACATCGGGGCCCATGATCTTCAAGTTACGACACTAAGTGGCCCCCTGAGTCAATGTTACTTGTGGGCTCCAGGCACCACAATCTGACACTGTGTGGAGGAATAGGATCACTAACATAGGAAGCAGAGTGATAAAAAGCGGAGTCTTGAGATCTTGTGTTTTCTTACTGAAAAAGAGGTAGAAAAAAGGAGATCAACACTACTTAGTGACCGGGAGATATTTTTCTATCAGATGTTGTAATTTCCATTTTGTAATAAGCCTTCGACTTTGAGATTAGTAATACGTTCCTGCACATTAGGACAGAGGAGGGAGTATAGAGTATCAAAGTTATTTAGAATTATTGGAAAAAATGAGAGTGGTAAAATGGGCTTATTTCATATGGTGAAGGGCAGAGGTAACGATTTTGAACATGAACTTGTAATGGAGGAAATCTGATGACAGATGTGAATTTCTCCAAACCAGTCCAGCACACTTAGAGAACCACTGAAGAAGAAGTTGAAGTTTTCTGTGTCAGGAATATGGTAGGTGCAGCTTTGTCCTGGGAAATAAAAGGAGAAATAAAGAGAACCTGTCAGGTCGTTTTTGCTCCCAAACCTTTCACGTCATTTCCGTATCTGAGCATGTGTGTGGTGCCTCTGCGACCAGGATGGCCACATAGGGAACTGCAGCCAGGCAGAAAGGTAGACAGTTTGTGCATCAAACACCCTCACAGCACACACACCCAACAGGAGCACAGCACCCAACCCAGAGCCCGGGACTCTAGGCGGGCAAGGGGTGGTGGGATTAGAGGAAAGTGGGTGGGAAGGAAGGTCAGGTGACAGATAGTACAAATAGTGGAAAAGAGGAGGAAGGAGTTAGTAGGCCAGAGTGAGCCGAGAGGTAAAGAACAGCAGACAGACAGTGACACATCCCGGTGGGATTGGGCTCCCTGGAGACGCAGAATCCACAGTGACACAGATCCATGGAGAGAAAGCTCGTCCATAGCCTGCAGCCCAAAGGAGAGTGAGGATAGAGACCGGACCGGTATCACCGGGTCCGAGGAACACGGCAGCACCGACCAACTACCGGCGGGATAGATCCCTAATTGCATAATAAATATAATATAATATTGCGGAGGTGTAGAAATGACGTCGCCGGGGCATCAAACACACAAGGAGATTTGAATTGAGGAGTGATGTGCCCTCAGGCTATGAGGTACTCAGGAGCTGGGACGGTGCTATCCCTCCGGGGTATCACGGTAGTCGTGACCCAGTCCCGTGGCCTGGGATCAGTCCAAAAAGGGGTTATTTACATGGTATTTGTCGTAACGCCACCCGGGGTATGTGGTTAGTAGAACCATCGCTGCCGTATTCCTGCTGGGGACGGTGACTTGGGGCAGTGTGGATGGTAAGCCCTCCTTGGATAGGGCTGAGGGTCCCCAGGGCAGGAGTAGCTGTAATGGATGGGCCTGGTAAGAGATTGTGTGCAGTCCAGTTCACTTACTTCAAAGCTGCAGCTCTCCAGCCAGTGTGCAGGGATGACAGTCTGTGGCTCCTCAGATGGGACTTTACTGCGACGCTGGAAATAAACAGTCTCTTAACACCTGCTACCCCTTGCCCAACCTAGAGTCCTAGGCGTAGGGTCAGTGTGTGCAACTGTGTGGTTGTTTTGCCAACCGTCTTGCCTTACCTGGCTGCACTTCTCTTTGTGGTCACCTGATCGCAGGGGTGCCACAAGGAGCCAGGAACGTGCCTGGGAATTCTATTATCACGCCCACCGGGGTGAGATAAACTTGCAGCGAGGGGGAGAATGGAGCCCTGGAAACATCCCAGAGTGACTACATACTGTAGTCAAGATGTCTAATCACCAAACGGAGATGTAAGTGACAAACTCATTTTTTACAACTATTATAGACAGTTTTAGGTCAGACAGGGATGGTTAAGGGATGTTCTAGGAAGGTGCAGGGACAGGTAGTGATAGGTTTGGGAGCAAAAATGAACACAGGTTCCCCTTACAGAAAAACATTTGTGGAAAGAAATAGGAGAGAAGGAATAAAGATAGAGTGTTATCTACAGACTTGTATTGAAGCTCCAGAATCATGGATTAGGGGTCACTAAATGCAGATGGGTAATAGCTGCTTGAGGGACAGAAAACAAAGTGTCGTAAATGATAAATTCTCTAAGGCTAGGGTCACACTTGGAGGGTGACCCACGTTTAACGTGAGCGCTAAACGCTGAGAAGAGTCTGCAGTAGCGGATAGTGTTATCGGCAGGTGCTGACAGGCAATGATGCGCCATAGTGACCCGTAGTTTACCTTGGATGCGGCCACACACAAAGCCCCAGGAAGTGCGCTTTAGCAGAGCACACAGGAAAACATTGTTGATTCCTGAGCGCTGCCATAGAGTGAAGACAGGGGTGTGTATTCTTTGGATCTTTATTCATATAACATGTTTCATAGTCAGGATAACTACTTCATCAGGAGATATATGATAAAATATTACTAACAATGTTCATTTCAGTATATTTCAATATAAATCTGCAATTTCCTAGTACAAACAAGGTATAGTAGCATAATGTACAAACTTTGTGCTACTTGGCCAATGACATTCAATTCAGTAATATTGTTAAGTTGTCGTAAGAGTAATACTACCATATCTCCACCTGAGCCTGCTCCTGCAACATCTGCGTCTGCCATCACACACTGCCGTATTCACTGTGGGGCCGATGCTGGTGCTAGAGGAGATGTCAGAGCCAGAGACTCTGGACAGTGCAGGTTCTGCCCAACCACTAAGGTTAGAGTGTGTGAGACTTGCAGTACTTTCCAGACTGACAGATTAAGTGTGTGCTGTCCAGCTGACATCATTAGCTCCTGGCTTCCGCATATTAGAAGGCATCTTTTGCGCCCCACTGATCGGTGCACCATGAAGGGGTACTGCACCAGGATCAGCGTGTGCAGTATCCCTGTGGCCAGTGAAGGGGGAGGTTTGTATGTCGCTTTCATCCTGCATCCACATACTTAGCTCAGGGGGCCAATTGGTTAAACCCATTACCAGGGTAGCCGGTTCAAGTAGGAGGTTATATAGGTTGGTAGTGTAGTGCGGGAAGGGAGAAGAGTTTAGTGGAGTAGAAGAGAGGTCGAGGAGGACCCTTTAGGGGACGTACAGGGAGGGCACCCAGAAAGAGCAGTGACCCAGATGAGAAAAGGGGAGCCTGAGGGTATGTGCTAACATCCGGCATCAGACCGTCTACCTACCGGTCTGGGAGGATCCCAGTCCACGGAGAGGAGTACCGGCTCCGGGAGCGGTGCAGGCCAGTCTAACTCTGAGCCGCTAACACCAGTCAGACCGATGAGTCTTCAGCCTCCCGGTCACCTGTAACAGTATCCAAACAAGGAGCCAGAGCCCGCGGAACATCCCCAGAGTTGCAGCAATCCGGAGAAGGATCCTACACGAGTGTAGAGTTACAGAGGAGAGAGCAGGAGGTTACGCCGGGCTCCACGCAGGCCAGACTTCAACACTAGGAAGTGCAGAGGCCAAAGCCGAGAGAAACATCTTGAGAGCCACAGACGAACACCCCATTCATTGGTCACTACCCAAGCCAGCTACCCGTGACTGTAGACCTGTTGTTGAACTTGAACGTGACCAGTAAACCCGTGCAGAGACTCAGCTACGTGTGGTGTGTCGTTCTTCCTGCTGTGAGCTTCTCACCTGCAGAGCCGCCTTCCACTTAATACAGCATCACTGCCCTGGGGACACTGCTCTACCTGCAGGGAGCAAGACCAACCGGCTACAATTACATCACCCCCAGAGGTCTGAAGGCGCTGGTGTCTTCATCAGAAACTGCAGGTGGTGTCATAAACAATACACTTTTATTATTTTTATTTAACACTTTTCAGCGACCACCAGGGCCACAGACCCGGGCATCGACCACCGGTGACAGGATCCAGCAGCAACGCCCAGGATCCGAGGACCCCTGGGTGAGTCACATCATACTCTACTTCAGATCTCAGCATTCTGCTGGGAACTGACAATAGTTTTGCTTTCCTGGTTTGGTCTGTTTAGTTCTCCTGCACTGTATAGTATATTTCCTGTTTGATCATGGCTTGTTATTAGATGCTTCTCCTGCCTGACGATTTTGTACCTTGATGCCCTCTCGATTTTGACCTGCATTACTCAATACTCCTGATATTGTTGTTTTGTGACCACTCAAATTAGACCCTGCTTAGTGACTATATCTGTCTTTGTTTCACACCTCCGTACAGCAGTCTGCTGGACCACATTATAAATCCAGAACCCAGTATTGGGGTTAAAGGTTGTCAGGGTTTCTGGGGATTCTGCCAAACAGAGGGGCTTGAGCTAAGTGTGTCCGTGGTAGCCATTTTGGTGTCTGTGGCTTCAGACAGACGTCAAAAGTACAAGAAGTTATGAGTAGAGATCATTACCTTGCAAAAACAAGTAAACTCATACAAAAAAAATCAAACACATTGAATGTTTCTAGAAATACAGTAGGAGGTAGAGTTCTCAAGTTCAAGGTTATAGGAACATTATATATGGAGGGCTTGCAATGGCTGGGGTACTCGGAAGCCGGGCTGGCAGTCGTTTTGGGGGAAGTCACAGTGGCAGTAGCTCATCTCTGTGGCCCTGACCATCCAGTTAAGGGGTATTTACAAGAGATTATAATGTCTTTCATGATGCCACCTGTGGTACCTGGTCAGGATTGACCAGCGCTGCTTAGGTAGGCCCCAAGGGATGGATGATGCAGCAGCTTGAATGGTAACACTCCCCACAGGTGGAGCGGGCCCCTGGGACTGAAGATGAGAGTCTACGTGGATGGTGTTGGTTATAGTTACAGGGCAGGTTATGAAGCAAGAAGGGCACAAGAAATAAGCAGAAAGATACCAAGGGTGCAGTTCGTTCACCTTTACTCACAGTTCTCAGTGCCCCAAGCCCAGCCAGGGCAACATGTCCTTCAGGTCTGCAATCCGGTCAACTCCCAGGCAGTCCAGGCACCCTCGTATATGCCTTTCCAGATTGCCCTTTCTGCACTGATCTTCCTCTACTCCTGCCCTGTGCCTTCCTGTTACAGGATCCCAAGGCAGATGGCTGCAAGTCCTGTCGAGCAACGGCCAGCCTGTCCTCTTGACTCTAGGCCTAGCTACTGTACCTGGGATTGTCCATGGCAGATGGCCACTGCACATAAAGTTCAGTGACCTCCGGTTTCCTGGCTCAAACCTGCAGTGTTGTTGCCAAATTAAGCCCGGTCCCCTCTTGCAACCAGTTCCTCTACCCTGACTCGAAGTCGGGGTGAATTCGGGGTTCAAGCTGGTCTGGGTTACATGGGCGACCTACCCACTGGTCCCACTTCTACCCAGTTCCCGAGTTTCCCTAGAACTTCATCTTTCTCTGTCTGCTCTCCAAGTCCTGCCTCAATTGCTCCTCGACTCGACTCCTACTCTCCCTCTAACTCTCTCCCCCCACCCCCTGATAACCTGGTCTCTCGACCAGCCAGTGATGGGCTCTGCTCAGATAGAGTTTCTTCCATCCTTTATCCCCTGGCCTGGAGTTAGGATGGGTTTGGGTGCAAGGTGTGTATGTGCCTCAGTATCGTGTCCCCATCTTACCTGGGAGTGGGATACTACACCTATGGTAGGTGCAGAACATCTGTGGCGCACGGACCGCAGGGGTGCCACATATACACTAACCAGAGGTGGTAAAAAGAGAAAGCTAAGGCTAGGGCCACACTTTGGAGCCTGCACCCGTCTACTGGATGCATTACTGGATCCAGTTTTTTAAGTTGCCATCTTCATGTAAGTTTTGCCTCAGTTAACGTTTGCGTTAACGCTAGGTACATTTATGAACCTAACGTTAACGCTACCGTTAACGCATGCGATAACGCATGATACATATGTGTACCATGCATTAATGCATGCGTTTCCCATAGACCCCCATGTTAAAAAAAAGCATGCATTTTTTGAAAATGCACCAAAAACGTTGCAGACCCTATTAAAAACGGATTTCGTAAAAATGCAATGTGTTAAACGGATTGCACTTTTGCACACTTTTGCAATGCATTTTTTGCATTGGAGTCTACGGGTGTGGTAACGGATGCGTTTTTACACATTTCCACATGTCAAAAACAGATCCAGATAGCGGATTGCAGACGCAAGTGTTGCCCAGGCCTAACACTACACTGGTTGCCATTAGATCCTTGGGAAACAAGAGATCAAAAACCCTTTGGAGACTGCAAAAGGCCTGCAGGATTTCATGGCTCAGCTTGCATAGTAAGGCATTTACTAACTAAATGGTATCCATTAGGGATGAGTGAAATATATGAACCGAATTCTACCCAAAAATTACAAAAATCCTTATTGCCAAAATGTGGATTCGCTTCCGTGTGAAATCAGCAATGAGGCAGCCATCAAAAGGTTAAAATATATAAAAAAAATATTTTAACTCACCTTACCACAGCTTACCTCTCCCCTCCGGTCTCCTGTCTGGTCCTCGTCACATCTTCTTATAACTGTTGTTAGTGCTGATATCCCGTTTGGTTCTGTGCATGTACACAAGATCATGGCGTATGTTTTAAATTCTTGACAGTGTGGCCTTTTATATGTTTGCACAGGACCCACCTGGGTCCCAACATAGCTGCATGTCCTGGTCTAGTGTGAGAGACTTGAGAATTCAGAGCTCCACGGCAGTGATAAAAAGATTTGGTGAGGACCAGACACGTGACAGTGAAGAGCAGAGGGGCCAGAAAGGTGAGCGGTGAAATGAGTATATCTATTTTTTTCATTTCTACATCTTATTTTTATTATGGAATCTGGAGGAACCACTTGTTGTATTAGGGTGCATACTTTCGATCAGTGAATGCAGCGTTTTGATAGCAGCATCTTGCCGCTGGATCCAAAACACTGCATTGTACAATACCAGCATAGTGGATGTGATTTCAAGAAATCTCATCCTCACTATGCTTCACCTGACCGCAGCGTTCTTTCAGCTTCCTCATCTCTGCAGCATGTTCATTTCATGATGTGGAGTCGGAAGTGGTCACCATTGGGTGAAAGTAGGGAGAGGCCCCCCTGCCGCCTGAGCCACAAGTGAGGAGCGGGGAGTGGGGTGGGGGGTGTTCCCTAACCTAACGCTGATGGTGCTGCTTGCGGCAGCAGGGGCAGAGGCTGTGTCTTACCTTGCTGCATCACACATGAAGCCGCTGCGTGGTGCTGGCGCCGCCCCCTTTAACACAGCCGCTCCCCCTGCCTACTTGCCGCCTGAGTTTCAGGGCTCACATTGTCCAATGGACTTGCCGCACATCATGAGTAAAGGCGGCTGCGCTCTCCCTGCATTCATCCGTGGGTTCCCGCAGGTCTGGAGGTTCTGCGTCCAACCCTTAGTTGTGATGAACTACTTAAATTGCTCTTGTTTGGTTGACATATTGCAAAAATAAGATGCTGGATGATTAGACTATAGACTCACCTCCTGTGCAGATTTTTCCATTTGCAAACCAGCAATAAGAGTCTGACTTTGGAGAGACCCCATTAGGAAAGTGAATCGGCCTTCCCATGTATCTGACCATATCTGTTTCCATATCAACAACATATGTACGGTACAGCTCACTGGTCTTTATGTCAGTATCCAAAATAACATAGTCTGTGAATCCATCACCATTCACATCTGTCCTAATCCACTGATTAAATCCATAAAATTGCATGTTCCTTGAGTGCTTGACTAGACTCGACCCAGAGACCCAGTTGTGGTACCTCTTGCTGTTATTCATTGCTTGTGCAGTAAAATAAATTGCATTGTATATAGTTCCAAATAAGGGAGACACCTAAATAAGAAAATATGAGAATTAATATTATCCTTAATCCTCAAAGATACATTTAAACAAAGAAATAATTTGCTCACCCAACCTTTTTTCATTTACAAACATATTTAGGCTGGCACGACCTCATAAGTGGTGCTCCAGTAATGGGTTGGCATTCACAATTTCCATATGAATTCCAAGAACCGGCACCCAAAAAGAAACCTTCTCCTTTTAACGTATTTATTTTAAGGATTCCATATATAGTTACATAGTGACGCGTTTCAGGTTATGGGCAGCAATGTTTGAGAAAGGCTTGAGCACATAAGCTGAAACGCGTTATTTTGTAAGTATATGTGGAATTATGAAAATAAATGCTTAAAAACGAGAAGACTTGTTTGTGAGTGCCGCTGATTGGCATTCCTGCCAAACTTTTTTTTCAAAGACTAAAATCCGTTGAAAGAAATATTAATTAAAAGGGTTGTCTGGAGAGGTGCAGTGAGCATGGAAGCATTACCATAGCTCTCACCAAGAATATTACTGCTGGAGCCTATAGAGCTGTTGTATCTATACCAGGATGGGCGGCTGTCCACAACAGGAGCATGTAACAACAATGTGATTCTGCACCATAGAGAAAGAATAGTGGTTGAATATGATCATGATGGGTCAACCATTGAGAGCCCCAATGATCCTGACAATGGAGAAGCTGCAGAATGTAAAGCTTTGCCTCTTTCTTTTATCTATGCAGCAGCACCATATCCAACCATTGTCCTGTAGGTTTGTCCCATTTAAAAGGAAATTTGTCAGCAGGTTTTTGCTACCTTATGTGAGAGCAGCATGTTGCCACCAAAGAGATTCTGAATCTGATGGTGTCTTTGTTATCGTTCAGACACAATCGAAGCATTTGTTTTTAGCAACAAAGCAGACCTGGGAGAGCAGTCCCCCTCAACGCCAAGCTATCAATAGAGATTGTACATTGACAATGAGGTGCCACTCTGAGGAGGGAGCATGTCAGACTGCCCTGTGCGTGACAATGTAGTCCAGGACTTAACTACAATAGGTGCAGGGGTTGTAATAGCATCCGGGCCCTGGATGACTATTGCTTGTAAAGATTTTCATTAATTGGGGGCCCCATTGGAGCTCCAGGTTAAGCCCCTGTCACACTAAGCGAGATCGCTAGCGAGATTGCTGCTGAGTTACAAGTTTTGTGACGCAACAGCGACCTCAACAGAGACCTCGCTGTGTGTGACACACGTAGCAGTGATCAGGCCCCCGCTGTGAGATCGCTGATAGTTACAAACCGTTCTAGACCATTTTTTGGTTGTTGCACTCCCGCTGGGCAACGTGCATCGCTGTGTTTGACAGGGACAATGACCAACGATCTCAATACTATGCTCAAGAGTGACAGGGTCCCAATGTCCGCCGTATTGTTGCTGCGTCACTGGTGAGATCTGACTCTTTGACATCTCACCAGTGATCACGTAGCAACGCAACAGCAATCCCTACCAGGTGGGATCGCTGTCAGGATCGCTGGTGCGTTGCCAAGTGTGACGGTACCCTTACACCACTGAATGGAGTCCTGTAATTGTAATCACCAGGTGATAACGCCTTTAGTTTACGTAAACAATAGCACAGGACCTGATAAGAGAGGCATAATTGATTTTTGTTTTTTAACCCCTATAGCATGCTGTCCTAGCTTACATAGCAAATATTTTGCTGACAGATTCCCTTTAAATAGGTGGGGCTGGCAACGTCCCCTGGCATGGCTGGGAGCCCCATTGTGCAAGTAAAACACAGAAAAAACACAGTACTAAATCAGAGCTGATGCTCCATAATTTTTACCATTAGTGAAGGAACCAGAGTCTGGGCTCCCTCCAATAAGAAAATGATAGTATATCCTAGTGACATGCCATCGCTTCAGAGAATGCGATTGATCATTGATTACATTTGTTATTTAGCCTCTACATTTGTAGTACCTACCTCTGTGGGATTTGCTTTGGAAATCACCTCACCACTGTCGATAGCTTCTTGTAAGGCTTGATAGAAGTTTTTCTGCTCTGACTCAACAGTGATTGTGAGTACGGCGTCATAGGCAGCCCTGAGCTTGGAGCTTAGCCTTAGTACCTCATATGGTGTCTGATGATAGGGTAAACTGTAGTACAAAGTATCATAAGGTATGAAAACATAGGTGCCATCTGTCATTTTCATGTCATGTGCAATCTCCAGGAGTTGTCGCTGTGGTTGTCCCCCGATGAGTACAGAATGCATGCACATGATGATCACTGCAATGTAGAAACAAATCACCTCCATATTATACCTTGTGTTATAGTGTCACCTATCTGAATTAAAGCTAAAAACAGTAATCAGGCCATTGTCCTTACTAGAGGTCAGCGGACCTGTTGAAGTTCGGTTTCTGTTTTGGGCCAAAACTTGACCCAAACTTTGTTAAAAGTCACTGATTAGGCAGTACTGCTCCCCACCCACATACAACCAACCCTAAACACAGTGTCACATATTGACTGCCTTGCAGTCTAGAAGTACTGCTGCTGTGGTTTAAACTAAGCCTTTTGTTCCTCTGCTTTGCAGTGTGCGGCTCTACAGGTGAGGTTGCTGCAGGTGTGTGATGGATATAACTCATGCTTAGGTCAGCTGAGGGGCATGCCTGGGCTGGTTGCTCCCCGCCCCTCGGCCATAAATGGGTCAGCTCACATCCACCTGATGTCGCTGATTCAGTTCACTTCTGGACGGTGACCTGTTGTGTGCGGATGCTGATCCAGAGCTGCTGCCTTGCTCTCCATTGGAAGTTGTTGGGTTCCCTGTTCCATGGGTTGAGGTAGGGGCTTATGCCTATAGCTTCTCAGGAGTTAAGGACTTAGGCTGGTGGCTCTGACCTCCTCACCTTTAGAGGTACCTCTGAGATCAGGGTGAGTCAGGGACCCCAGTATCAGGGCCAGAGCAGGCTCCCCTGACTCCCTACGCCCAGCTCCCTCCTACTTCTGGGCACCCCAGGACCCCCATCATGACATACAGCACTTCGGGAGGGCAGGAATTTGTCATTTTTTAAATTTTAGAACCAAACTACATCCGATACCACTGATTTTACCCCCAGTGTGAGGCGATCATACACTGCAAACATGTCGCACTGGGCCGAGTACCAAGCGTACCCGAATACAGCCATGCTCGTTCCAGGGCTTTGGATATATAAAGCACTCAAATTCCGAAGCGGAACAGGTTCGCTCATCTCTAGTCCTTACTTCTAGCTAAGCAGCAGGTGTCTATATGCATTTATTAGTTCATTAAAGGGGTTGTTCAGGCTTTTTGTATAATTTATATGTACTGTATATCTAGGCTGCAGAATATTGATGGCCGCTTTACACGTCCCGATATCATCCCGATATTGTATACAACGGCACGGGAGCGCACACATTTTTGGCAGTAATACAAGATCGCATAAGAGCTGTCACACAGGGAGATATCAGCAGGCAACACAACTGCAATGTATACGCCCCCTTGTACGAGCGACCCAGGGAACGACCATGTAACATGGGAGTGAATGGGGAAGTTGTGCTCCAAATCGTTGTTGGGCTGTCACACAGAACGATTCTGCCAGATTGTCCATTCAATATCGGGCAGTTGGAGAGCCTGCACAATTCCCCAACAATATCGTTTTGGCATCGTTCTTGCATCGAATTGCACATTTACACCATACAACGCACGAACGATATCGGCGGCAACGGCCAAACCACGTGACTTTTTATCGTTGTTGGTCAATGATATCGGGACGTGTAAAGCGGCCATAACAGTTTGTAATTTGCACCCTGTTAACATTTTGTATGGTTACCTAGATATCAGCATTCCGCCTGTAGAGAAGCTGCTCACCCACATCTAGAGTCATGATGTTTTGGAGCCTGGTTGCAATGTTACAACTGGATAATGCGCCCCTGTCTCCAGTATGCCCGCCCCAGTCTGCAGCATGCATGCCCCATCTCCAATAGGACAACCTCCACCTTCAGTGTAGATCATTCTTCTTCCACGTGCCCACGCTGTCACTGAATCAACCAAATACACATCCTCCCTACTTTAATTTTCTGAGATAATGACCTTTTGGTTTTCATTGGCTGTAAGCCATAATCATCAACGTTAACAGGAATAAACACATGAAATAGATCCATCTGTTTGTAATGACTCTATATAATATATGTGTTTCACTTTTTGTATTGAATTACTGAAAAAAACCAACTTTTTGATGATATTTTAATTAATTGAGATGCACCTTATACAGTTATGGCCAAAAGTATTGACACCCCTACTCAGTTTCTTCCTGAAAATGATTGCAATCACAAATTCTTTGATATTATTATCCTCATTTAATTTGTCTTCAATGAAAAAACACAAAAGAGAATGAAGCAAAAAGCAAAACATTGATCATTTCACACAAAACTCCAAAAATGGGCCAGACAAAAGTATTGGCACCCTCAGCCTAATACTTGGTTGCACAACCTTTAGCCAAAATAACTGCGATCAACCGCTTCCGGTAACCATCAATGAGTTTCTTACAATGCTCTGCTGGAATTTTAGACCATTCTTCTTTGGCAAACTGCTCCAGGTCCCTGATATTTGAAGGGTGCCTTCTCCAAACTGCCATTTTTAGATCTCTCCACAGGTGTTCTATGGGATTCAGGTCTGGACTCATTGCTGGCCACCTTAGAAGTCTCCAGTGCTTTCTCTCAAACCATTTACTAGTGCTTTTTGAAGTGTGTTTTGGGTCATTGTCCTGCTGGAAGACCCATGACCTCTGAGGGAGACCCAGCTTTCTCACACTGGGCCCTACATTATGCTGCAAAATTTGTTGGTAGTCTTCAGACTTCATAATGCCATGTACACGGTCAAGCAGTCCAGTGCCAGAGGCAGCAAAGCAACCCCAAAACATCAGGGAACCTCCACCATGTTTCACTATAGGGACTGTGTTCTTTTCTTTGAATGCCTCTTTTTTTCTCCTGTAAACTCTATCTTGATGCCTTTGCCCAAAAAGCTCTACTTTTGTCTCATCTCACCAGAGAACATTCTTCCAAAACGTTTTAGGCTTTCTCAGGTAAGTTTTGGCAAACTCCAGCCTGGCTTTTTTATGTCTCGGGGTATGAAGTGGGATCTTCCTGGCTATCCTACCATACAGTCCCCTTTCATTAAGATGCTGACGGATAGTACGGGTTGACACTGTTGTACCCTCGGACTGCAGGGCAGCTTGAACTTGTTTGGATGTTAGTCGAGGTTCTTTATCCACCATCCGCACAATCTTGCATTGAAATCTCTCGTCAATTTTTCTTTTCCGTCCACATCTAGGGAGGTTAGCCACAGTGCCATGGGCTTTAAACTTCTTGATAACACTGTGCACAGTAGACACAGGAACATTCACGTCTTTGGAGATGGACTTGTAGCCTTGAGATTGCTCATGCTTCCTCACAATTTGGTTTCTCAAGTCCTCAGACAGTTCTTTGGTCTTCTTTCTTTTCTCCATGCTCAATGTGGTACACACAAGGACACAGGACAGAGGTTGAGTCAACTTTAATCCATGTCAACTGGCTGCAAGTGTGATTTAGTTATTGCCAACACCTGTTAGGTGCCACAGGTAAGTTACAGGTGCTGTTAATTACACAAATTAGAGAAGTATCACATGATTTTTCTAACAGTGCCAATACTTTTGTCCACCCCCTTTGTTATGTTTGGTGTGGAATTATATCCAATTTGGCTTTAGGGCAATTCTTTTTGTGTTTTTTCATTGAAGACAAATTAAATGAAGATAATAATACCAAAGAATTTGTGATTGCAATCATTTTCAGGAAGAAACTGAGTATTATCTGACAGAATTGCAGGGGTGTCAATACTTTTGGCCACAACTGTATGTCTAAGCTTAGCTAATCGTGTATTAGATTTCTATAAGTACTTACAAATTAAATGGCAGATTCATCATTTACAGGTTTTTTAAATCTCTTTTCCATAGTGCCTTGCATCATTCATTGCCATCCTTCAATATGCCCTGCCATGAAATTTAGCACGAAATAAAAAGAAATGCTCTCTATCTTTTGTTGTTTGAGTGATGCATTTAAAGGTTGCATACAATACTAACGTGCACAAAAACCTATGGAGTACAAATGACGCACACCAGGGGCCAGGGTTACTCCCGGTTTAGACAGGCGATTCTTCTCCTTCCTTGTCACGGGTGGACCGCGCCTGCCGGTAGTGGGGCCCGGTGTAGTGCAGATCAAAATTTAGGACGTCTTACGGGAACAGATTAAAGGGGTTTTTAATTTGTTTTCTTCGTGACGCCACCTATGAGTAGATTCGGTAAGGGCTACCGACGCTGCGGAACCTCCCGGGGTGATGGACAGCAGCAAGATGTTACGCTCCCCACAGGCTGAGCGGTGATCCCCGGGGGCTGGAGCTGCTCAAGATGTTGTGCGGCAGCTGCGGTTACCTTTAGTTAACGACGGACAGTTCATAAGGAGACACGGACACAGATAGTCTCTGCAACGGTTCTTTACTGTAACCAGCAGGCAGTACATGGCTTACAGTGGTTGAGTAGAAGACCGGGTGGACTCAGCAGTGATAGTGCTCCTCAGAGATCCGCAGTGTACCTCCTTTCTACCTCCTTAGCTTCTCTTGCCAGCGTCGCCCAGGAATACCAGGTCGGGTACGGGGAGGCTGCTTCAATGCCCTATCCATGATGTACGTTCTGGATTCTTTGGGGAGCCTTGGGTCCCTCGGTGGGTACACCGCTGGTTAGACGACTGGAAACTGGCTGGTGGTGGGGTGCTCCTATAAAGCTGCTCCTCCACGGGGCTGGTTCGCGTGGCAGAGGTGAACTGCTGCCAGCTTCGGTACCAGTGAACCGGCTGTGAGTTGTGGGCACGGGAGTCTTTTGGGAACCCGTGTAGCTATGCCCATTCCCGGTGGTTAAGGCCTCAGGTGCTGACACCCGACCGGTGACGGCCCAGGGGCCCGCACGGAGTGCGGAGCCCCCGCTCCTCTCCAAGTTCTGTGTTCTAGGTTCTCTCTAGATTCCAGACTGTGTTCTGACTGTCTAGATTATTCTGTGTTCTCTTCACTACCCTAACACTCCACCCACCAGGACCTATGATTGGTCCCCTGTTCTAGGTGTTGTATGTTGGGTTGGATCTCAGAGTTAACTATTGCACTGCTTTGTCAAGAGAATATTGCGGCTGCAATACTCCCTTGTGACGCACTCGTTGCGGGGCGCCACACTCCCCCTTGGTTAAATCAGCTTGTCCCCAAGCGTCAAACTACTCACATTACAGAGGTTTTTACATTTTTATACATATATATGACACACTTTTATTAAAATAGAAAAACAGGTAAAGGTATGCTTTGGTGATATAAGCAAAGAAACAGGTAATCACTTTGTGCGGACCCGGCGGGCGGTCGGCTGTACTTTAACTAGAGTCCAGGCTGTAGCCGCGAGATCACACAGTCAGTGATTAACGGGAACAGAGTCATTGATGAAGTTCAAGTTTTAAAGTCACTGGCTCTGAGGGTGATGGCGCACCCGGATAGCGAACCACCCATCTGCACAAGCATAGCGCTCGTAGGTGATTATATCGCCCCGGTATAGGTCGCGATCGGGATGTCCTCTTGGCAAGTTTGACTCAACATCCCGGCGCCCCACAAACACCTCCTCATTCAAACCCACCTCCCGAGCGAACCCCCACCCGGTATTTAAGTTAAAGGTGGAAATTCTACCTTCACGGCGGAGTTCATCAGGCAGCGGCGGTTGGCGGCGAGCCTCGGCACGGGCCTCCATGTTGGCGCGTTCTCGGGCTTGCCACTCCTCTCGTCGTCTCTGGCGTACATCTCCGTCGTTACGGCTCGGGGTGTAAAGATGAGTAATGGAGCTGGTGGTTTGGCGGGAAGCTTGAACTTGGCGGGCTGTCTGGATCGGAACCCGGTAGAACGGCACAGGGGAAGGTGTCGGCAGTGCACCCGACCAGTGTACCGAGCTGTGTGTCCGGAAGGAAGTTCTTTGTTGTCTCCCCAAGCGAACCCGGTGTCGAAATCCTCAGCGGTGCTGTGGGTCTCGTCGTCATCCTCTCCGACCTCTTCCTCGATGACCACATCAGGCTGCTCGATGATGAGAGATATTAAAGCTTGTTCCGTTGTACAACAGGGCGGTGGTGCTGCGGATCCTTCCGTAGGGACGTCCTGCAGGGCTTCCAGGCTGCCTGCTTCTTCATCTGTTTCCGCAGGTAAAGGTGTTTCAATCCGGTTACCAGGTAGGCCTCTGTAGTTGCAGAGGAGGCCTCCGGTTCAAGGGAGAAACAAGCGACAGTCTCGGTAGTGTGGAAACTAGTCGCGGGTTCCGCAGGTGGAACCTGGTAGAGATCGAGTTCTTCCATGGAGCGTGTTATGAGCTCCGGCTCAAGAACGGAATCGGTTGCGATGTTGGTCGCTGGAACGGGTCGAGTTGCGGCCTCCACCGGAATGACGCAGTCTATTGGCTCTGGTGACGGAGCAGGACAGGTGGTAGGCGAGGGTGAGGCGGTCGAGAAGCTGGTGACGTCGTCCGGGCTTGGAGAAGCTGTACCCGGTCGGCTCTGCTGCATCGCATGGTGTAGTCGTCTGCCTAGGGTCGCGCTCCAGCTACGGATCGTCCATTCCACTGTCTCTAGTAACCGCACCCGGAGGTCTTGTAGAGCCTCTAGCCAGAAGTCGGGGCTGCCATCTATGGTAAGGGCAGGATCCGGACCCGGTTGGCTTATGGCTGCTCTGGCCTCCGCCTCGACCTCCTGCATCAGGTCTTGGAGTCTCATGCTGGCCATTCTTCTTTGGAGGGAAACCACACCCGATCAACCGGTAAGACGTTCTGGTAGAGCTGGTGAAGATGTCTTCTCTCTCTGTCGGTGTGTCTATGTATGACACTCCCATCTCCTCTGGGCTTTTGTAGTCCAATCGTGGGAAAAGTCTTTGGGATCCGCCCCCATGGTTGATTCGAGCAATCAGGGCGGACAAAGAGTTTGGCGCCTTTCGTCTTTAGCCCTCCCACAGTGAGGGGGGGGTTGACTCACTCTTGGGCTTCACGTGGCGGCTTCTTGTGGCGGGAACGCCATCTTGGGCGCCATCTTGACCCAATGGTGTAAAGGCGGGAAAGTTCTTTTAGGGACGAACAAAGTCCAATTGTAGACAATAAAGTCCAGTTTAAGCACAACATACCCGTTGGATAACGGGCCTGCTCGTATCCTGTTCGTGACGCCATTTTCTGACGCACACCAGGGGCCAGGGTTACTCCCGGTTTAGACAGGCGATTCTTCTCCTTCCTTGTCACGGGTGGACCGCGCCTGCCGGTAGTGGGGCCCGGTGTAGTGCAGATCAAAATTTAGGACGTCTTACGGGAACAGATTAAAGGGGTTTTTAATTTGTTTTCTTCGTGACGCCACCTATGAGTAGATTCGGTAAGGGCTACCGACGCTGCGGAACCTCCCGGGGTGATGGACAGCAGCAAGATGTTACGCTCCCCACAGGCTGAGCGGTGATCCCCGGGGGCTGGAGCTGCTCAAGATGTTGTGCGGCAGCTGCGGTTACCTTTAGTTAACGACGGACAGTTCATAAGGAGACACGGACACAGATAGTCTCTGCAACGGTTCTTTACTGTAACCAGCAGGCAGTACATGGCTTACAGTGGTTGAGTAGAAGACCGGGTGGACTCAGCAGTGATAGTGCTCCTCAGAGATCCGCAGTGTACCTCCTTTCTACCTCCTTAGCTTCTCTTGCCAGCGTCGCCCAGGAATACCAGGTCGGGTACGGGGAGGCTGCTTCAATGCCCTATCCATGATGTACGTTCTGGATTCTTTGGGGAGCCTTGGGTCCCTCGGTGGGTACACCGCTGGTTAGACGACTGGAAACTGGCTGGTGGTGGGTGCTCCTATAAAGCTGCTCCTCCACGGGGCTGGTTCGCGTGGCAGAGGTGAACTGCTGCCAGCTTCGGTACCAGTGAACCGGCTGTGAGTTGTGGGCACGGGAGTCTTTTGGGAACCCGTGTAGCTATGCCCATTCCCGGTGGTTAAGGCCTCAGGTGCTGACACCCGACCGGTGACGGCCCAGGGGCCCGCACGGAGTGCGGAGCCCCCGCTCCTCTCCAAGTTCTGTGTTCTAGGTTCTCTCTAGATTCCAGACTGTGTTCTGACTGTCTAGATTATTCTGTGTTCTCTTCACTACCCTAACACTCCACCCACCAGGACCTATGATTGGTCCCCTGTTCTAGGTGTTGTATGTTGGGTTGGATCTCAGAGTTAACTATTGCACTGCTTTGTCAAGAGAATATTGCGGCTGCAATACTCCCTTGTGACGCACTCGTTGCGGGGCGCCACACAAACATTTTGTGAAGAAAAAAAGTCTCAAATAATGAAACAACCACAAACATCTGGATTACAAAAAACAAGTGTAATATCCTAGAGAGAGGATTCCATCAGTGTAACTTCTGTGTATGTTATCTGCTTTAACTTTGGGAAAATGGTTCTGTTTTGTGAGTACTCTGCAGTCCACATCAGCACACATCATGATGGAGCATGTTTTAATGGAAACCTCTTGATGATTGACCAAGAAACGCGTGGAGCAAGGGCTGGATGGTCCCTGATAGAGGTGGGTACTGACTACTGTAGATTACCTATGTCACTTGTGTAAGACTTGACATGCATTCATTTGTGGCATATGTTTTTGCACCCTGTTTACAAGTCATAAGTGTAGTGGTAGGGACAACCTAGGCAGTGGCGGAACTTGAGCCTGGCGGGCCCTGGTGAAGCTGTAGGTGGCGAGCGGGGGAAAGGGATTTTGCGAGCGGCTCCTACCTGCGCCGAGCCGCGCATTGCAGGTCTAGGAGCCGGGGCGGCAGAGGAGAGGAGGGGCGGGAACAGCCAAGGGAAGCAGGAAGCTTCCCTCAGTTAACCTCCTCTCCTCTGACACAGGGTCACGGGGGACGGCTGTGCAGGGCCCCCTACAGGTGCTTGAGGGCCCCCTACCCGGCCGGGGCCCTGGTGCAGCCGAACCAGCTGCACCACGGTAGGTCCGCCCTGAACCTAGGTGACAGCCAACGTGAGTGGGGGCATCATATCACTAATTTAGGGCGCCAACACCCAATGGAAAGAAAAAACAAAAGGTTTCCTTCTTCTTAACACCCAATGGAAGGCAGGGTACATCTCTCAGAGACCGTCAGCCCCTTATTTTAACCACTAAGGTGTATGGTTTAATTGTTTGGCTATCCCTATAATTACTTGATTATGCACTGCCTTTTCATCTACACTGATTCTATTGAGCACTGTTTCTGCAGGGACAGTGAGGGCAGTTGTAGGGACAGTCATCGGAGAGTGGAGGCACCACATCGTGATTTAGGGTGCTGATCTCCACTGAAAGGTAGGGCCAAGGAGGGAGTGTATTTGGTAGGACATACCTCTTCCTTCTCTACTATCTGTGCACCTTAGGTTTTATTAATCGTTTTGTTGTGATTTAGCAGTTTAAAATAAAAGATTGTTTTCAGGGTTTTCATGTCAATAAGAAATTCTCGGACCCTAGTGGTTATACTTAATGATAATATATACAGTACAGACCAAAAGTTTGGACACACCTTCTCATTCAAAGAGTTTTCTTTATTTTCCTGACTATGAAAAATGTAGATTCACACTGAGGGCATCAAAACTATGAATTAACACATGTGGAATTATATACTTAAAGAGGACCTGTCACCAAACCAGGCATGGTGATCTAATTACAGCACTGGATGCAGCATGTCTGCTGCATCCAGGCAAGGGGTCCCCCAGCCCTTGAGCCCCCCTGTACCCCGAGATAATACACTTAGAAAACTTACATCGTGCAGCTGGAAAGGAGGTGGCTAGAGGCTGGAGCCGAAGGGCAGATACACACCCCCTGCTTGTTTAATTTGTCCACCACTGTCAATCATTGTCTCCTTCTTCTGCAGCATAACACAGAGTTTTTTTGGGTTTTTTTTGGGAAATGGCTGTTTAGCCCCGCCCCCTGCGGTGACGTCACCACTTATACCCGCCCTTCTCTATGGTTAACATGGAGCAGGGCGGGAATAAGCGGTGATGTCACTGCAGGAGGCGGGGTGGCCGGCCTCCTGCTCTGACATCCCCACCTTTCCCCGCCCTGCTCCATGTTAACCATAGAGCAGGGCGGGTATAAGCAGCAATAAAAATACAAATAAGAGTTTGTCAGTGACGCCACCTGTGGGATGCGGCCGGATATGACCACCGCTGCTTATCTCAGCTTCAGGGGATGATGTTGGGATGCAGCAGGATGATAAACCCTCCACAGGTAGGGCTAGGATGATCCTGGAGCTGGTGATAATAATTGTTATTAGTGTTGATGGGAATGCAGGAATTAGCTCAAACAATGATGTGGAGACACAAGAGTAACAGTCTTTTCTTTACCTTTAATGGTGGAACTCAGGTAGTACCGGGTACTGTTTTCTAAAGTTCACGGGGTCCAGAGCTTGGAGGTAATTTTAGGTTTTCCACACCAGGCAAGTCCAGAGGCTTTCCTTTTAGATTGTGTCTGTTGGGCCCTGGCTGCATAAAGCAATGCTGTGACCCTCTCTGTTCTGTGCTAGCTGTAGGACAAGCAGCGTGAACCCTTCTCTTAGCTGTATTTCTACTTAGCTCTCCAGGGCTCTGTAGTGCGGCTGTGTCTCTTTAGCTTTACAGTGAATGGGGCGGTGTATAACTATCCGTTCTCCGGATTTGGCCGCTGGGTGTATAATCCCTTACGATCTCGGTCTCCGGTTGACCGTACTATACTTAATTCTGGGCTTACTGGCACCACTACCACTCCCAGATCTTCCTTCTCTCCTCCTCAGGCCCTCGCTATGAGCTCCACACACTGTCAGTTTCCTTGGACCGGCCTAACACGGCTCCGGTCCCCAAAATCACTTTCCTCTCCTCCTTCTGCTCTGCTCAATTGTCACCTCAGCTCTCCTGACAGGAACTAACTAGCTCTGTCCCCTGCACCTGCATATCTAAGGGACCTCTACAGCAACTGACCTGACCTCAGCTGTTAGAGCTCCCCCTACAGGACCAGGTTGGGATATGTTATATGTGTGCTTCACCTGGTGGATGCCTTGCCTCCAAGCATGTAATGTGATTACCAGACCCCAGGGCGCCACATAAGCTCTGCTGGTGAGCAAAGCCCTCTCTCTCCTGTAGGGCTTAAGCTTTTATGGTCAGTGGGGTCCTCTCTCTCTCTCCTGTAGACTATAAGCTCTTATGGTCAGTGTGGTCCTCTCTCTTGTAGAGTATAAGCTCTGTCTCCTCTATAGAGGGTAAGATCTTATGGTAAGTGGGGTCCTCTTTTTCTCATGTGGACTGTAAGCTCTTATGGTCAGTTGGGTACCCTGTCACTTCTGTAGAGTGCAAACTCTTATGGTCAGCGGGTTTCTCTCTCTTTCTCTCTCTTTCTCTCTCTCCTGTAGAGTGTAAGCTCATATGATCAGCAGGTTCCTTTCTCTCTGCTGTAGAGTGAAAGCTTTTGTGGCCAGTGGGGTCCTCTTTCTCTCTGCTGTATAGTGTAAGCTCTTATGGTGCTGTTACACCTGGCGACGTCGCTAGCGACATCGCCGAACAAGTGACGTATCAGCGATGTCGCTAGCGGCGTCGCGCTGTGTAAACGAGCGGCGCGACCGCGTTTTATCGCTGGTCACAGGTTGTCAGGTTTATGGGAAGAACCGTAAACCTGTCAACCGGCGACCTGCAATAAGGCTGGATTGCGCCGTGTGACACCGCCAGAGCGATGTCGGCGGCGATCCAGCCTATACCGCAGCCCAGCCCAGCGAGCGATGTCACCGCCCGCATCGCTGCGGTGTCACCGGCCGCAGCGATGCTGTGTGACAGCTGGCCAGCGATGTCGGAACCGAGCGGGCACCCGCGCATCGCTTCCGACATCGCTGGCCACATCGTGCTGTGTGACGGCACCATTATGGTCAGTAAGGTCCTCTTTCTCTCGCTCTGCTGTGGAGTGTAAGCTCTTGTGGTCAGTGGAGTACTCTTTCTCTCTGCTGTATAGTGTAAGCTCTTATGGTCAGTTGGGTCCTCTTTCTCTCGCTCTGCTGCAGAGTGTAAGCTCTTATGGTCAGTGGGGTCATCTTTCTCTCTGTCTGCTGTAGAGTGTAAGTTCTTATGGTCAGTGGGGTCCTCTTTCTCTCTCTCTGCTGTAGAGTGTAAGCTCTTATGGTCAGCGGGGCCCTCTTTCTCTCGCTCTGCTGTAGAGTGTAAGCTCTTATGATCAGTGTGTTCCTCCCTCTCTCCTCTTCCCACACGAGTGTATTTTACAAACAATTGCAAACTCTCTAGTGCTAAAACGCACACAAATTTTGGGGTAAAGTTTGCTGAGGTTGGTTAACCCGTATTTCAAAAAGATTCACTCATCTCGTTTCATACTGTTACTTTTTTTACATAAAGTGTATCGCACACATACGCATGCTGTACTCTTCACAACTAACACAGGCAAATAGGATTTCAGAAGCCAGACATTTGAATAATTAATCCTTATTTACGCTGGATAATGCTATCACGATGCTCTATTCTGTTTATTTAGATAACAGCCCCATTTCCATTTAAACAAGTTGTTTTGACCGGATGATGAACATGACCTGAATGAGAATGACGATCGCTGTCTGACTCCGGCCCGCTCGTCTCCTGTCTCTCTTTGAGAATGTATTACAATGAATTTCTAACCAAGAGGTTCTTAGTTTCTCGCTATATTAAGAAAATGAAACGGTCATTGGAAAACAGTTCACCATAAAAGTGAGCTGGATTAGTTACACAGGCTGTTTGTGTATTTTAACCTGCTTTTTGGATGCTGGATTATCTATTTTTTTTATTTTTTATAAAAGTGATCTCATCCATTACGTTTCATAGTACGATTTTTATGAATTATAATTAACCATTTTCCCGTATTCAGATGAATTTTGCAAAACATGGTCACCTGCATTTTTTGCTTAAAGGGTAAATGTCATTTTAATTTTCATTTCATAAATCAAAAATGAAAATATGCACCTTTGTAAAATATGTTTTCAAAGAAAATTACTTACCGTATATACTCGTGTATAAGCCGAGTTTTTCAGCACAAAAAATGTGCTGAAAAGTCCCCCCCTCGGCTTATACACGAGTCACTATACGGCTGAGTGTGGGGGGGCCGGTGTCCGGGGGCTGGAGCAGGCGGGGGGAGGCTGTAATATGAGCGCCCGGTCACGTGGGGCCGCTCATTAGTGCAATGCAATATGCACTGCATCCCCCTGTCCATCAGCGGCAGGGGGAGCTGTGCATATTACATTGCCCTCCCCCCGCCGTGGTAAATACAGGCCCCCGCTCCCCCCCCGTGGTAAATACAGGCCCCCGCTCCCCCCCCGTGGTATATACAGATCCCCGCTCTCCCCCCGTTGTATATAAAGACCCCCGCTCCCCCCCCTCGTGGAATATACAGGCCCCCACTCCCCCAGTAGTATATACAGGCCCCCCGCGGTAAATACAGGCCCCCCCCGTTTCCCCCCCGTGGTATATACATGCCCCCGGTAGATGCCGCACACCTGTAAAAGAATCGCTTTCATACTTACCCTCCTCACTGTCATCGCGCTCCTCCGGTCTCATTCCCGCTTCTACCAGGCGGCCGGCGCATCCACAATGACGTCATTGTTTCTGCGCGGTCACATGACCGGGTAGAAGCAGGAAGGAGACTGGATAGAGGACGCGCGATGACAGTGAGGAGGGTAAGTATGAAAGCGATTCTTTTACAGGTGTGCGGCATCTACCGGGGGCATGTATATACCACGGGGGGAAACGGGGGGGGCCTGTATTTACCGCGGAGGACCTGTATATACTACTGGGGGAGTGGGGGCCTGTATATACCACGAGGGGGGAGCGGGGGGGCCTGTATTTACCGCGGGGGGCCTGTATATACTACTGGGGGAGTGGGGGCCTGTATATACCACGAGGGGGGGAGCGGGGGGGCCTGTATTTACTGCGGGGGGCCTGTATATACTACTGGGGGAGTGGGGGCATGTATATACCACGAGGGGGGGAGTGGGGGCCTGTATATACTACTGGGGGGAGTGGGGGCCTGTATATACTACTGGGGGGAGTGGGGGCCTGTATATACCACGAGGGGGGGAGCGGGGGTCTGTATATACATCGGGGGGGGGAGCGGGGGTCTGTATATACCATGGGGGGGGAGAGCAGGGGCCTGTATAAACCACTAGGGAGGCTGCTGTATACTACCACAGGGGAGGCTGCTGTATACTACCACTGGGGAGGCTGCTGTATACTACCACAGGGGGAGGCTGCTGTATACTACCACAGGGGGAGGCTGCTGTATACTACCACAGGGGGAGGCTGCTGTATACTACCACAGGGGGAGGCTGCTGTATACTACCACTGGGGAGGCTGCTGTATACTACCACAGGGGGAGGCTGCTGTATACTACCACAGGGGGAGGCTGCTGTATACCACCACAGGGGAAGGCTGCTGTATACTACCACAGGGGGAGACTGCTGTATACTACCACAGGGGGAGGCTGCTGTTTACTACCACAGGGGGAGGCTGCTGTATACTACCGCAGAGGGAGACTGCTGTATACTACCACAGGGGTAGACTGCTGTATACTACCACAGGGGGAGACTGCTATATACTACCACAGGGGGAGGCTGCTGTATACTACCACAGGGGAAGGCTGCTGTATAATACCACAGGGGGAGACTGCTGTATACTACCACAGGGGGAGGCTGCTGTTTACTACCACAGGGGGAGGCTGCTGTATACTACCGCAGAGGGAGACTGCTGTATACTACCACAGGGGTAGACTGCTGTATACTACCACAGGGGAGACTGCTGTATACTACCACAGGGGAGACTGCTGTATACTACCACAGGGGGAGACTGCTGTATACTACCACAGGGGGAGACTGCTGTATATTACCACTGGGGAGGCTGCTGTATACTACACTGCTGGGGCTGTATACCTGTGCTGGGGTCCACCCTCGGCTTATACACGAGTCAATAGGTTTTCCCAGGTTTTGGGGGCAAAAGTAGGGGGGTCGGCTTATACACGGGTCGGCTTATACACGAGTATATACGGTATTTCGTATCCTGGATTAATTTTTCATTTTCAACTCATACATAAAATCCAAATTCATTGAAGACAGATGTTCCCATTACAGCAATGAGATAGGAGATAACAGTTGGTGCTTTTAAGATTCAATGCCAAAGTCCCCTTAAAGAAAATCTGTCAGGTCAACAATCCATATGTAACTGATATCATTTTCCAATTCCTCTGGTGAAGCTCTTTCTATTCATGTATTTCTTTCAGTTATACTATACTCCTCCCCTCTCCTTTGTAAACTGCAAATAAAAAGATTAATTCCATCTGTCAATCACAGTGAGTGATCACTTAGTTCTCTTCTGCCCACTCCCCAAGGAATGAATATTCATGTAGAGACATCACTGTACTGCACACAAGGAAAGTTCAGTAGAAATCACTCATATGGGGGCTGTATCCTTCTGTCTGCTCTCCTTGTATGTGTGGCGCACCTGCAGCCAGACTGCCACAAATATTAATGCATATAATCTGTGTATAATATCATGCCTGGAGGCAAGTGGAGGACACATTGTTGAGACCCCCAAATACACCCAACATATCTTAATTTCAGGCGAGGAAGTGGTGGGCAGAAGAGACCCACCTATAGGGCAGTCCCCACCTCTGGCTGGAGAGAGGAGTTAGCTTATGGGTTGGTGGCAACTACAAGAGCTTGAGTCTGTACTGAGTCACTTGAGAGAAAGTATGGAATGCGGAGTGAAGTGCTGGACTGATGGCCTGGTAAGACGAATCTGCTGACAGCTGTTGAAGCTGGGCAGAAGACCTAGTTGCAGGAGGGGTACTTCAGGACTGGTCAAGAAGCTGGAGGTCACTGGACCTCACGTACAATGACTAACTTTGTGGACCTTTCCGAGGCTCATGGGGCTATATAGGGTTAGAGGACCAAAGCTGTCGCGTGCAGGACCCGCAGCTACCTGCCTGACAGGGAATGGCATTCACAGACTGAGGAGAGGAAAGTGGTAACATAATGTCAGAACTGAGAAGTCATCTGGAAGGCCATATACCCTTTGTCTTAGCAAGGTGGATTCCAACTATCTCTGGGTTGGCCAGGCTGTGGTCCTGGTGAACATTGTACTCTGACTGGATTGATAATCTTCAACTACAAGTAAAGGGTAAGAACCATAGAGACTGCGTGTCGTCTGATCTTTCCTGCGTCCTCCTGCACCACTACTGTCGAGCCCCAGGCCCTGTGGTACTCGGGTATCAGGCTTGGTGGGTGTTTTCACGGGGGATGTCACGGGTGGCAGCGCCTGAGCCCGTGGCCTGGGTGACACTTCAATAAAGGATGTATGTACAGGGGATAAGAGTTTGTCATGTGACACCACCTGTAGTACCTGGTGATGGGTCACCAGCGCCGCTACAGTCCTCCGGAGGTCGATGCTAATGCGGCTGGCTGAGATGGCAAAGCTCCCTACAGGTGGAGCTGGTCCTCCGGGGCAGCGATCCTGTAAGCAAACAGGTTGATGGAGATAACCACATAAAGGCAAAGTCATTTTCTCCCAAGTACTTTACTGTACACTTTCAGCAGCAAAATACAGAGTCCACAGTTCAGCAAGATGTTATTCAAACAGGTAGCTCTACGGGTGGGTGCAAGTGGATGCCAGGTGGTATGGTGGTACCCATGGTAAACCTTAGTTGACGAACCCGTGTCCTTTCTTCCCCACTTAGGATGAGTCTATACCCAATGGCTCCTTGTTGGTAGTATTGGGGCTCCCCTCCCTCGTGATGAAGAAGCAGGCAGACTGCTCCATCTGGCAGGGTGCTGTGGCGATAAACGGACCACAGCAGCCGATTGCAGACTGCAAAGATAGACCTTGGCCGGATCCTCGGGCCCAGTGTCCCCGTGGTGGACTGGAGAATCCACTGGAGTGTAGTTGCTCCACGCTGGGGTTCCCCCTTTCTCTCTAGGGCCCGGACTCCGCTCGTCAGGCGCCCTCTTTCAGGATCCCTTCAGGATCCTCTCTCTCCTTTCCTCCGGAGCAGCTTGGAACTGTCCAGGTAAGCCTTCCGCCTCGTTTCACACTCCTTCTATTCCTCCTACTACTACTACTCCGCTCTCTCAGACGTCCATTGTCTGACTATTCTTTCCTACTCACTGACCTCCTTTGTTCCACCTAGAGGTGAATATATCTCCCTCTCGGGTAACCTCCCACTCCTATTCTAATGTGGGAATGCTGGAACGGGTCCCGCCCTCTTACCTAGGGTCCACTTGCAGCTGGGCAAATCACACCTCTTTTCCAGGTGCGATACCACACTGTGACACCTGACTACGTGGGGCGCTACATACCCCCCTGATTGAATATACTCGTCCTCGAGTATTGGTACCTGTTAAACCAGAGAGTGAATTTTTATATTCAACTTCACAATCAACGGGGAAACTATATACAATCAAGCTTGTTTCGGTTTTCTTCCTATTTCTAGGAGGCACATTTATTATAACGTTACACAAGCATTGCAGTAATTAAATATAATAGACCCCACGGTCCTCGAGTCACCTGTTGGCAAAGTTATTACTCTCCGGCTATTACTTTCTGCGTAAACATAATGAACTTTTGAGTCTATCTCGGCCCAACGGGGACCGGTACTAACTGCACGGGTCCGGTGGTAACATATTGTCCAGCACAGTCCAGTGTGAGTTATCACCGCCAGACTGCTGCATATATATCCCACATTATCAACAACGGGGGCAAGGTTCAAAATAAAAGTCTCTGGATCTTCAGGGTTCAAATCACACAGGATACGGTTCATTATTCAGGGATGTAAACAGGGAAAAATAAAGGGATAGGTGACTGAAAAAGAGGGGCTATATACAGTTCAAGTCTCTACTGCGGGAGTCTTATTGTTGGCGGGATATTCTGATAGCGAACCAGCCTAAGGGGCCTGGATGCTGCTTAAATATAACCTGCTCACCTCGGTACAGATCGCGATCCGGGTGTCCATGCCGCAGGTATGATTCAATGTCTCTTCGTGCAAAAAATATGTCTTCTTGAAGTCCGGGTTCACGTATAACCCATGACTATTTTAATATACCCAATAGGGTGAACCACATGCGGTGTCACCCAAGGTCTACTGCAGCAACTCAAAGGTATATGCTATCTCCAGTGTGCACCCCAAATACATAGACTATTTTTTATAAATCCACCAGAGATTTGGGCCCTTTTATTTGATGCTAATTTTTATGGTCTTCACCAAGGTGGTGTTTCTCACAGGTTAATAATGAAGAACAGTCTAGACACAGTGCAGAGAATCCTGTGAGCCAAGCTGCTTTGTAAAGACATTAAGGCCCTGTCCACACGTTACGCATTTATCGTAATTTTTGATACTTTTTTTGGTGCAGTTTTATCATAAAACTTTATACAAGTCCCTATCCCAGCAAAGTGAATAAGAATTCAGAAGTTTTGTGCACACATTGCTTTTTTCCTTTGCAGATTGGTGCAGAAATAAACCTGCAGCATGTCAATTCTTATAGTGTTTTTTCACCCCAAATGCATGAAAGAAATGCATCAAGCCTGTATAAAACGCATTATAAACTAATTGTGTTTTTCCTCTAGGAGATGCAGATTTGGTGGCGAAATTTTTGCAAACAAATACTTAACATTCACTCATACCCTAAATATTAGCACATTTCTCTGGAATCATATGCCAGATTTATTGAAAAAACAACTAAATACTTAAAGGGAACCTGACAGCTTGATTTAGCCCCCTGTTCTATCACTACCTGTCCCTGCACCTTGCCAGCTCATCCCTAACCATCCCTCTCTGACCTAAAACTGCACTATAAAGTTTGTATAAAATGATTTAATAACTTATATCCAGTCTACGCCATAGACTGGATGGGCGGTCTTCGGGTCTCCATTCTACCTCCTTGCAGGCTCTTATCACGCCCCGCTGGGCATCAACATTCCGTCTCCTGTGTTGAAATTCCCGCCTCCTCCATACAGTATGTCGTGCAGCCGGATGTCAGTGCATTGTGGGGGTTTATCAGGCTGTATGGTCCGGCTCCAGCGCATGCGCAGTGTGCATATTGAAGCCGCCCATACAGTGTGATAAGCCCCCACAATGCACCAGACCAGAACTGTCGGCGGGAATTTCAAAAGAGGACGAACAGGAGATGGAACGATGACGCCCAACGGGCGTGCAAAGACCCTGCAAGGAGGGAGAATGGGGACCCGGAGACTGCCCATTCCAGTCTACGGCATAGACTGCATGTACGTTATTAAATCATTTCATACAAGCTTTATAGTGCAGTTTTAGGTCAGAGAGGGATGGTTAGGGATGAGCTATCAGGATGCCGGGACAGGTAGTGATAGAATAGGGGGCTAAATCAATCTGACAGGTTCCCTTTAAGGGAGCAGTGGGAACAAAGATCAAAAACTAGTCATTTTTCATTGGGTGACGGGTCCATTTTAAGCTCATTATCTGAATCAGGCAATTGTTGGTATTATGTTTTTTTTCCTTTCGATATTAAAGCTAATTGATGAATTATAGGTGTAATTCAGTGCAAAATCTTCAATATAAATCATTCTTATTGAAAACAAATATTATATTAAGTTATAAGATTTTCATTTTGCAAACTCTCTATAAAGGCTTCTCCAAAAAAGATTACAATGACATTAGATAACACAAGCTATAAATGGCTGCCAACTTACAGCGTAGGTTGTCTACCTTCCGTACTTTCTCCAAAATTTGCCGAGTGCTCCCACCATCTTCTCCCATAGACACAACTATTCCTACTGGCAATCCACTACTGCGAAGGGCACTTGCCACTTTCTTGCCGGTGTCCTTCCAAATGTCTTCATTGGATGAAATGACCCCGACATGTGCCCACTGGAAATACTTCATTACGTTAAAAAGAACCCTGGTGGGAGAAGGTAACGTCCTGGTAAAGGTGGGGTAACTTTTAACATTGTCTAACTCATAGTTGATGCAGGCCCAAGAGAATACAGCCTTATTCCAGTTTTTCCCCAAAAGAGTAGCAGCATCACAATATCCTGGATTGGAAGGGCCTATAAACCCTGATGCAACCAGAGAGTATGTAAGGAACGTTGAAAGAGCCTTGGAAGTTTGGCAATCTTCGTCAAGTATCACATAGTTAAAAAACAATCCCAAATCTAAAGTAGCATCTTTGTTGATGCGTTCAATGGCTAACTTGGCAGCGACGTGTGGAAGGGCTTTAGAAAACAATGGATCACAGGTCCAAGGTCCAACAACACCCACTTTATATGGAAGAGCGTTTACTATCTGTGGGAAACAGACAATAACCAAAATTGCCCAACTTAGAAGAAGCTTGGATGGAAAAGTTGAAAACGTGAGATATTCACTTTCAGTCCATTTTGGATATCTGGTGCATTTTAATACAAAGCTCTGAAAAAAACAGGGCTCTTGTATCATTGCCCTACTGCATGTATGTGTCCTCGCCAATAAAGAGATACGTCCACCTTCACTTATATTGGTCACAAAATAGCTATGACTGTATATCCAGCGTATGCCTGCCAACAAAAAAAGCAAGTATTAATACAAAAAAAGTCTCATCCAAGAAACTAGATATACCACTAGCCAATATTTTAACAATACATTCATAATTATTTCAATGTAATAGAGTAACAGCTTATCATAGTAAATACCGTAAGCACATATAAGTGGTAACACACCTTTTAGTAGTTTATTATACCGGTTCCCTCCAGGAAATTGCTCCAGCTGACTGTCCCAATATTCAGATGCACAGGGTATAGGGCAGAAGTAGACAGAAGAGACTCCTGTACAGGATAGCATATGGGCCTTCTGCAGTTCAATAGCTCATCATGATACACAATGTCACTTGATTTGGAGGTGGTAGTTGCACAGGTTGCAACAAATGATATTTTATAATCAGCAATCTCATAAATTAAATGTCACTAAAAACTATCAGTAAATCTAAACGTCCCCCTAGTAGTAATACCCTGAGGAAGTGACGACGAAACGTGCATTGGGGTCAAGGGACACTGGAAAAATCATCCTAACATTACCGGTATTCTTACTTATAGAATGTACCCATCATGTTTATACCCGCACAATACTTATAACTGAAATTTATTTAACCTCATCTCTACTGACCTTAGTATAAGAGATAAATTATATTTTGATTTTAAAGGGTCATGTTAGATGAAATACCTCTGGAGTAGTGATGATACCCACCGCTCTGGTCACCACAAAGAGGTACTGCACTCACTCAACGGGTGTGGTGTCTCAGTCCTAAAGGAAATGGGATGGTGAACCTAGGCCCCCACCAAACAGACCCACATACCCTAGGACCCAGGGGACCAGGAACCAGGGGGGAGGGCCCAGGCAAAAAGGGGACAGGGGAAGAACAGGCGGTGGGAAGTTAGTTAGTAAGTGGGAAGTGAGAGAGGAGTGAGACATAAGTGAGCTGTGGAGAAGTAAAAAGTGTGCAGACGAGAACAGAGGCACAAGTGGAGAGAGAGACAACCTGAGCGCCCAGATCCGGGACTAAGATAGTCGGACGAACGGGTTGATCAAGAACCAGGGAACCAGCCCTGAGCGTGGCACGGATGCTGTAAGCCCGAACCACCGAACCAGAGGCCACGCAGTCTACAAGGGTAGTGGCCGCAACCCGACGCACCCGCTGAGAAGGCAGCCGAACTATGGTCAGGAGACAGGTACCAGTCGAGCGACAGGACCCATGGCTGCTAGACCAGGGCACTACGTGTGGAGGCGCTAACAGGAGAGGCGAAGAAGTAGTGCTGGGAGAGTGACCAGAGAAAGGAGAGGCACATGAAGGGGCCCTGGGCGAGTTATCACAATTCCTTGTGGACAGAGCAGACTTGACTTGGTAGAGAGAAGTGCCCGGTGGACGATTGCAACTGAAGTGAGTAAACAGGTGCAAAATTCCAACACTGTGTGAGACTGTGTTATTCACCGCCTGCAGAGCCGCCAACTGCCACAGTAGACGAGGTAAAGTGGACCCGTGCAAATTCAGCCTGACAAAGCCATCGCAAGTACACATATCTGCCCCGGGGTTCCCGCTCCACCTATGGGGAGTGACTACATCAGGCTGCCATATCAACAACCCTGGAGGTCTGACCCCGTAGCTTCGGTCCATACTGACTGAAAACCATAAATGGCGTCACAAACACTTTTCCTATAAACTTTATCCCCATCCAATACATACCAGAACCTGTTCCCCAGCCAGACAGAACTTCAACTCCCTCCCAGATGAGAAAGGCCAGTGTGCAAAGTGAGACCGAGACTGATGAGAAGGAGGATTACTGGCAGCAGAGACAGCTCGCTGAGGAAGAAGAGCGCTGACGACGCCAGACGAGATGGTGGGCCCAAGAGGAGGAGAACCTTAAAGAGAAGGAGTGCGTCCGGAAGATCCCTGCTACAGACCCGACTCAGCAACATCACGGTGAGGTGGTCAACTTCCACCTAACCAATGGGTGGGGGTTCATCAAGGAACCAGGCCTAGAAGAAGAGATTTTTGTAAGTCGACAGAACGTGGAGTCCTATTTGCCGAAGGGACACATGGGCAGAGACCTGTACCCGGGGGATGAGGTGAGCTACTCCCGGCACATGGGGCAGAGTGGATGGTATGCCCAAAGGGTGTACAAAGCACACCCTCCTCGACTCGCACAAGAACTACAGTAAGGACTGTAAAGGACATGTATATTGTAGTAGTTACCGGTTATTAGGCATAGCTGCTAGTAATAAATAATGTGTAGTTGTTTAGATAGATACCCATTGATGTAGAACTAACCGTCAAGAGAAAAAGGACAATCATGGACGGTTGAACAATAGCACTTTTATTTTGCAGACCAAGATAAGGTGTCGTGTGAGTGTTGAAAGACAATATGGACACCCTGAAGCCCTGGAATTGAAACCCTTTTGCACGTACCCATAAATCTTTTTACAATTATTTTATTATTTTTATTTTAGTATTAGAGTAAGTTTGTTATGTAACGTTCAAGACAACATCTCCTGTAAGGGAAGTCAAAACAATCTTGTGTCTTTCTTGTTGTTTATGCATGCATATAAAAAACTTTGTGAATTTTGTGTGACATCTTTATAACCTGTGGGTCGCTCGGGGACGAGCTAATATTTACCAAGGAGGAATGTGGCGCCCCACTGGTCTGGTCATCAAAAAGGGGTACTGCGCTCACTGGACAGGTGTGGTGTATCAGTTTGAGACCACTGATTTATGTCATAGACAGCTCACTCAGTATAGCTGAATCTGGATCCTGTTAGTCTCCGCACAGATTAGATAGAGGTTCACCTTCCCATAGATACACCGATACAGCGGTAAAGACCTTGAATCCAGCTTTTCTCTTTACAAAAATTCTGTGTTTATTGACAACATTTTAAATCTAGTGAGTATTCCGATATTGGCACAATATTTCTGGCAGCCAGTGGCCTTAACGACTACGCGTTTCGGCTTTACGCCTTTTTCTTGGCCAGGTTAAAGCTGCCAGACATATTGTGCCAATATTGGAATACTCACTGGATTTAAAATATTCTAAATAAAGACAGATTCTTTTTAAACAGACAAGTTGGATTCAAGGTTTTTACCGTTGGATAAACAAGTATCATTGAAAATGTTATTTTATAGGGTTCTGCTCATGAACAATTATTTTTTTACTGACAGGATGTGCTGGGAAAAAATTCTCAGCATGCTGCGACTTGACTCTGAAATTGGATGGATGTGAGAAAAAAATCGGATGCCACAGTAAAACATCCAATTTTTACAGATGCATTACTATTCTGTAACTTAGGAAACTGTAAATGGTTCTGTAGCTGATTAATAAAAAAATAAAAATAGAGTGCATATGAATGGCAAGTGAGAAAAAGTCATCTTTCTGGATTAAAATCGGCCCAAATTTATAAATATGTTCATGTGACCCCAGCCTCAATTTGTTTATTGAAACAGCAGAAGAAGAATTAAATGGGTTATCCGGGATAACAAAAAAAAGCACTAATGTGGCGCCCCACTGGTCAGTGCGTCACGAAGGGGTACTGCACCTAGACCAGCATGTGCAGTTTCCCTGTGGCCAGTGAAAAGGGGAGGTTCACATGTGACTTTCATCCTGCATCCACACCTAGCTCAGGGGGCCAATTGGTTAAACCTGTTACCAGGGTAACCGGTCCCAGGAGGAGGTTATATAGGTAGGTAGTGGAGAGCGGGAGGACAGAAGAGATTAGGAAAGTAAGCTGAGAGGTTGAGGAGGACCCTTCAGGGGAACATACAAGATAGGCACTTAGAAAGAGCAGTGACCCAGACAAGAAGGGGGAGCCTGAGGATGTATGCTAACACCCAGCATCAGACCATCACCTACCAGTCTGGGAGGATCCCAGTCCACGGAACGGAGAACCGGCTCCGGGAGCAGTGCAGGCAAGTTCAACTCTGAGTCGCCAATACCGGATGCACCTAGGAGTCTTCAGCCTCCAGGTCACCTGTAACCATAACCTATCAAAGAGCCAGGACTCGCAGAAAATCCCCAGAGGTAGCGGCAATCCGAAAGAAGGTTCTTACAAAGGTCCCAAAGTTACAGAGGAGAGCGCATGAGGTCAGGCAAGGCTTCAGGCAGGCCAGACTTCAACACAAATGAGGACAGAGGGCGAAGCCGAGAGAACATCTCTGAAAGCCACAGACGGACACCCCAATCACCAGTCACTACCCAGGCCAGCTACCCGTGACTGTAGACCTGTTTATCCAACTGTGAAAGTGACCAGTAAACCCATACAGAGACTCAGCTTTGTGTGTGTGTCATTCCTTCCTGCCTGCAGAGCTGTTACGCTGCGCCTGTGACAACCAGTACTACAGACATCTTCCCCAGAGACTCTGCTCCACCTGCGGGGAGCTATATCATCCAGCTGCCTATCGACCATCCCCGGAGGTCTGCAGCAGCACTGTTGCCAACACCAGATTCCGCAGGTGGCGTCACAAACAATTTACTTTTATTATTTTTATTTCCACATTCTACAGAGACCACCAGGGCGACGGACCTGGGCATCAACCACTGGTAACAGGATCCAGCAGCAACGCCCGGCATCTGAGTACCCCAGTTCTGGGCGAGTCACTAACAGTCAGGTAGTTGGCACCTACTTGCCTGTTGTGCCTGGTGCCAGTCACTGTCAGCACTGAGCGGTCACATACCGCTCCTGACAGCGATTTTCCAGCTTCTGGTGACATCATGACTACCTGTGGGGGGGTTCCCTCCTCTCTGTTAACAGGCGCATAGTTGATGTCACGACCGGCTCCCTCAATCAGGTAGCAAGGAGCCGGCTGTCAGTCAGTGAGATGTCAGCTATGCACCCACATCTGATCTGCTCTGCATACCCCGCCATGCTGTCCCCGAAGAAGTGGCCTGTGACTGCTCTGTGCCAGCGGTGAACAGCGGTGACTGGCACCAGTCACAACAGGGGGCTAGATGGCAGCTACCTACCTGTTTGTGCTTGGGCACTTTTTTTATCCAATATTTCTCCTTTAATAACAGGTCCTAGCATTGGACTGTCTGATGAGCCCATAAGAGTAGAATTATTTGCAAAACCTGAATTTATGGAGGGGGGTGGCAAAAAAGATGCTAGAATATACTTGAATACCTAAATGTTTTATGATCATATGGCCTTTTCTACCGCTGGGAGCCCCGCGCCTGGCACAGAGGATGGCGGAGTGCAAAATAATAAAATCAAACATCATTCAATTGAGAGAAGTGAGTAAACATCTCCCAGAGAATCTAAAACTTGGAGAATTGAATCAAATGCTTGAATGAAGTTACCCCTGCCAAAATCTGCAAACACTGGCTGCCGCGGCCCTCGTGTCATGTCGAGGGATTACATTTCTGTTTATGTTAGTAAGTACATAAATGTAATGCCTCTTTTCCATCCTACTTAGTTTTCTTTTTAGATTAAGTCAAATTTGTTAGAAAACATAACAATGTGTATTGTCTCATCAAAGTGTTAAACATTTGATGTCAATCTCTGCAATATGTGTTATACCAGGCAAAGGACTGAATAAGAAATTACATGAGAGCGCCCCCAACAGGCTCAGAACGCAAGTTTGATCATCAAGGATTTTCATGAATAAATACATCTGGTTTAACTATCTGCATAGATTTACACCTTTCAGCAATAACAGGTGCCTCTCATTTGAATTAGAAAATCATCAGAAAGTGAATTTATTCCAGTAATTCATAAAGTGAAACACATATATTATATAGAGTCATTACAAATGACACCTAGTCAGCAGGCTCACTGTCTGGGTGTTGTTTGACTCTGCTCTTTCCTTCACCCCATATATACAATCTCTCGGCCGCTCTTGCCTCTTGCATCTGAAGAAAATCTCTAGAATTTGCCCCTTTCTCAACTTGGAAACCACAAAAACCTTCACTGTGGCCCTGATCCATTCCCACCTTGACTATTGTAATTCTCTTTTAATTGGCCTCCCCCGCACTAGACTCTCACCTCTCCAATCCATCCTTAATGCAGCAGCCAGAATCACCTATCTAGCTAACCATTACTCGGACACTTCTGCTCTATGCCAGTCATTGCACTGGCTGCCTATACACTATAGGATCCAATTCAAACTGCTTGTTCTCACCAACAAAGCTCTTCACAGTGCAGCACCTCCCTATCTCTCCACCCTCATCTCTGTCTATCACCCTACCCATTCTCTTAACTCTGGAAGTGACCTTAGACTCACTTCTGCATTAATTCGAACCTCCCACTCCCGGCTCCAAGACTTCTCACGAGCTGCACCAATTCTCTGGAATGCTCTAACCCAAGAAATTAGGTGTATCCACAACTTACATAGTTTCAGATGATCCCTTAAAGCACTTCTTTTTAGGGCGGCCTATCATGATTCCTAGTCAAAGTCACTTAGACATAGCCTATCCGCTCCACCAGTCGCACATACATCACAAATAATGGTTGGTGGCCGGCCACTTATACTGCTCCTATCTGTTCCCCATCTCCTCAAGTCGACTCTACCATGATTGTAAATAAACACCTGTACTTTGTGTCACCCCCACCTCATTGTTAGATTGTAAGCTTTTATGAGCAGGGCTGTCATTATTTTGCGCTAATTATTGTACAGTGACTCACCCCAGGGGCTTGGAAACTCTGGTCATGGGCATTGCTATTGAATGTGGTCACTGGTGGTCGATGCCAGGGTTTGTGGCCCTGGTGGTCACTGAAAAGTGTAGAAATAAATAAACGTGTAATGTTTGTGACGCCACATGCAGTATCTGGTGATGACACCAGCGCTGCCCGGAGACCTCCGGGGATGATGGATAGGCAGCTGGATGATAGGGTTCCCCGCAGGTGGAGCAGGATCCCCAGGGCGGTTCTCTGTAGTCCTGGTTGTTCTCACAGCAGCAACTCGGCAGGATCAGAGAATGGCACAGTCTCTTCACTGAGACTGGAATGCCGTTTACCAGCTTAACGGAAATGAGACACAGGAGACATTCTTGCTCTGCATGGGTATTTACTAGCAACTTGTCAAGGTAGCTCTCACTGGTAAACAGTCACACAGTTACGGGTAGCTGGCCTGGGTAGTGACCAATGAATGGGGTGTCCTTCTGTGGCTTTCAATTATGCTCTTTCAGCTTCGCCCTCTATCCTCGCTTGTGTTGAAGCCTTGACCCATATAAAACCCGGCCTGGCTTCCTGTGCGTCTCTCTCTCCACTGTAATTATGAACTCAGGTAAGAACCTTCTCTGGATTGCCGCTAACTCCTGATGGATTCCTGCGGGTCCTGGCTCTTAAGTTAGTTGCTGTTACAGGTGTCCTGGAGACTGAAGTCTCCTCGGTACAACCGGTGTTGGCTGCTCAGAATTGTACTTGCCTGCACCGCTCTCGGAACCGGCACTCCGTTCCATGGACTGGGATACTGCCAGACTGGTAGGTAGACAGTCTGATGCCGGGTGTTAACTTACACCCTCAGGCTCCCCCTTCTCGTCTGCGTCATCTCTCCTTTTGGGTGCCCTCCTTCTGCGTCCCCTAAAGGGTCCTCCTCGACCTCTCACTTCACTACTCTCTTGTTTTCCCGCTCCCCACTACCCACTTATATACCCTCCCACTGGGACTGGTTACCCTGGTAATGGGTTTAACCAATTGGCCCCCTGGGCTAAGTGTGTGAGTGCAGGATGAAAGCCACATACGAACCTCCCCATCCAGTGATCACTGGGGTACCACACACAAATTTGTCTGGGTGCAGTACTGCTTCGTGGCGCACTGACCAATGGGGCCCCACATTCCCCTTTGGTGAAATACACTTGTCCTCAAGTGTTTCTACTCCTACCTGGTACAGAGTTACATTTTTGTATGTTTTAACCATAACCGTAACATTTTGATTTACACATTATGCAATACTTTTCTTCCCTTTATGGGAGGCTCTTGTCTTAAAACATTGCAAAACTTGTGCTGTATTTATTTATTTTTGATGGTGGTTCTTGTCATGTATTCATGTTCTGATGATAGTTTTGGTGCTGTATTCCTGCACTAATGATGATTCTGTTACTGTGTTCATGTATGTATTCCTATACTGATGATAGTTCTAGTTTTGTTTTCATGAATTGATGTTGGTTCTGGAGATGTATTCATGTACTGATGCTGGTTCATGTATTGTACACCTGTACTCATGTACTTTTATGGTTATAGTGATGACTTTATGTACTGATAGTGATTCTGGTGCTTCTTTCATGTATTGTTATTGGTTCTGATCCTGCAGCAACATAGCTGTAGTAATTCTTAATTTTTCAGATGACATGCTACGTGGCTGATCTTCAGAAAGAAGTGTTTTGTTTGGCAAGAAAAGAATTCCAAAAAAGAGAAACCCTCACCAATTGCTCATGAAAGCTCATCTGCGATGTGCTGCTCTGCAGGCATAAGTGCTAAGCTTTTGCTTTCATAGGCACATAAGGCAGTGTAAAGAGCTCATTAGAAAGTCAATGATGCTGTCCCATGTTGACTGCTCTGAAGTCCATGTGAAATGCTCTGCTGTATTGGCACATTCAGAGTCAATATCAGAAGCTGCTGTACTGTTGCTGTCTATGTCTGAGTGGCTCTGCGGGTGAGAGACTGTGTCAGATAATGCAGATGTACACTCCCTCAGCCTTTAAATAGTTCCACTTCTTTTCACTAGGTGATGTTGATAGAGTTTTACTCTGCTTTGACTGTGTGAGCTATTACGACATTTGCTGAAGCCTTCCTGCAGTGTTTGTGCTTGAAGATTGCCTTTGGGGAAATTGATGTTACTATTCTGGTCCGTGGGTGGAGGTGAGGGGATGTTAGCCCAGGGCTGGTTGTGGAGCAGGTCAAGGATGGCAGCCCAGACATCCTCACCTTCAGAGGTACTTCCGGCAGCAGGGTCAGCGAGGAACCCCAGTCTACAGGGTCAAACTAGTTACCCAGTTTCCCTTTGCTCATCATTATCACCCTGCTTTTCGTCCCCTCGTCCGCTACACCACCTTTGTGACATTTTCTGTGCATCATTCTGACAAAACATTATCTGGACCTGACGACTCAACACTAAAGTGAGGTCTATGGTTATGGTTATATTTTAGCCACAGTCCACTTTGCCATAGCGAAATCACAGATAGCCATGGACCGGATCAGCACACAGGACTGGGGGGCTAATATGCCTTCCGATCCGGTGTGCAGCGCATGCAGTTCCCGCTGCTGATAAGTCAGGACCACGGGACCTGTCAGCGGCTGCAGCTGTGTGCGCTGCGCATCGGACCATGGGGCATATTAGCCCCCCAGTCCTGTGTGCTGATCCGGTCCGCGGCTGTCTGGGTCATCCCGGAAAAGCTCCAGACCGGATCACGCCGCAGTGTGAAGCCGGCCTAAGGAGTTAAAATAAAGGCCAGTAGCTGAAATTATTCACAGCAAAACAAGTCCCCAATGTCAATCCATTAGGTGCATGGCAGTCACTAATAAAGTGATTAAAACTATTCTAAGGGACATGTTATACAGCTTTGAAAAAAATATTATACCATTTACTGAGTCTGCTGTGAAATAAATACACGTCAAGAAGCAACAAAACAGCATTAATGTACCCTCCTGAATATGATTGTTTGAACAGAAGTTTTCACATCTCCATTTTTATACAATTTACAAACTCTCAATATGTTATTGCTGCCCTGCTAATATGAGCAACCAGATTAAATATTACCCATTATGCCTCAATGCCTGTAACCTGCTGTAATTCTCCCAGGCCTGGGGGCCCTTGTTTCATGTCTCACCTCTTTCTGTCACTCTCCATCAATGACTTCTTGGTCTACAGTAGATTTCTATTCATTAAAGTCAGAATTATTCCATTAAAATGTAAATGTGCATAGTACACAAACATGAAACCTCAGGCCTCCGGGTCACGGAAGCTCTAATGCATTTTTGGTTTGTGATATTGAATACACAGCGCCGGAATCAAAGCTTTCAGTGTATTTAATCTGATCGTCCTGAAAACATCCAATCATCGGAGCAAACAAATTAATTGCAACGTTTTACATATAAACTCATTAAGGGATGAACGTCAGTTGTTCAGGTGAATTGTCTTTGAAATAATGCTGTTAACAAGTGTCATTGAATATGACTGGCTGGTTTTATAGTTTATTAGAGATCATGGTGTTAATTATTTTCTTTGTATTTGGTGTCTATTGTCCAAGACAATCATAAAAAGCAAAAATTAATATAGACTGGAAAGCTAGGTATTCTTCATGCATAGAGGAGCTTTATGACTCTATACAAAAAAGAAGCTGCAAAAGTCATAAAATTACTAAAGAAATAATACTACTAAGGGTAGGTCACTGGCGGACACAGACCAACAACAGTATATGGGCCCTTTGGAGTCTAATTGCTCTTCATAAGACACAGTTTCCCCTACTTTGGAGGTGGAATTGGGCCCCTGAACTTACGGGCCCCTGTGCGGCTGCATACGTTGCACCTATGATATGTCTGCTCCTGGGATAGGTAGGTGCAGACTGCTTTTGTGTCCACTACATAATAAAGATTAAAGGACAGCGCCTCACGATGTTGGTGAATCAAAAAACGTCTAGTTATTAATGGTGGAATAAGGAGACGTTTTTTGATTCACCAACATCGTAGGTTGCTGTCCTTTAATCTTTATCATGTATTGGGCACCAAGTTGACTCATTGAACTGGATGTGTGTCCTTAATGGGGTAAAGTATGTCTCTGATTGTCTTGAAGGCTGGCTTCACACCACGGTTTCCGGGGTTCGGGACTGTCCGATGTGAACCGGGCAAGCTCCGGATCCGATTTTGGCCCCTTAGAATTCCTATGGCAGATATTTGCCATCCAGTTCCCTGCTGTCAGGCAGAATTAGTTTTTTTCCCCAGACACAAAATCACAGCTTGCAGCATTTTTGTGTCCGGGGCAAAAATCTGACACAATCGGATCCTCCCGAATCCGGTGTGATCCAGGCACCCCTAACATTGGAGTCTATGGGTGCCAGTTCACACCGGATCTGACAGAACATCGGATCCGATTCCAAGATGCCGGGTGCTTTAAGTTCAGCGGTGGCCGGCGCTGAACTTCAGCACCTGGAGAGCTCCTAGCTGAAATTCCAGAACTGCGGCTAGCTCCCCGCTAGACGTGATTTTGAAATTTTAGCACTGGACAGCGACAGCAGCCGATTCCGGCAGAAAACAGGAGCGGAGGGCATTGCTCACGGATGTCACACGGACACTACTTGGATGTTCTGTGAGAAAAATAATTGCACACTCGCATAGCATGCCACACGGATCAAAAAATGGATATCACTAGTCTGACTCTCCTGGATGGGAAACAGACTGATTTTTTAAACGCCAATATATTTCCAGCCTTAAAGGGTCACATGTTCCTTCACATGATGCTGGTTATAAAAGATCCATTCTATGCTGACCATGGTGGTGTGAAGAGGTCTTCAGTGGCTACTAGTGTTTGTGTTTCTGTTCTTGAGTCCTGTCATTGGAGCCATGTCTACTGTTAGCCTAGGTTTGTGAGCTGCAGCATTCAAGCTTGTGTATTCTTTTTGCCTCGTCCCCAGCCTGTGTACCTCCCCTGTGTTGTACTAGTTGCAGTGGTGCAATCGTGTGTGCTCACCAGCCATTGTACTAGCCAGGGTTAGTGAAGGTGTCAGCAGGGACTATTCATGTGACAACGGCAGTTGGAAGGACCCGCATAGGGACGTCAGAGCAGCTTAGGGATAGACACAGAAGAGTGTCAGGAGGTGTAAAATCCCCTGCTCCCTACTGTCACAGCCTTCCTTCCCTTTACCATTTCACGTTGTACCCTTTGTGTTGCACCACGTGCTGGAAGTCATATTTCCAAGTGTGACAGGAATATTGTGCCCAACAGTGGCCTTAGTCAGGATTGAAGCAGAGGTATCCATCCATCATAGGGGGCCCATCAAAAACAAAAACAAACTGCATGGGATATATATATATATTTTTTCCTATAGCCCACTGTATACAGAAAACAGTATGCAGACACTACTCTGCCAGAACACACTTTTGGCCTCTGCTAGGAGAATGAGGTCCTACAGCAGTGTTACAATATTTAATACTTTGAATAAATCTCTGGTCATATACTGTAGGCTAAAGGAGTTTTCCAAAACATTTTGTATTTTTTCTGATAGGGCTAAGAACTTACAGTCAGGTAGTTACTAACTACCTGCTTGTTTTGCCCGACAACAATCTCTGCCTACTCAGAGTGGAAACTTTGAAGCGGTTAAAGAAAGTAACATCTTCATTTTTTAGACGACGTCGTGTTGAAATATGTGAAGTGCAACAACTCCAATCCAGTATGTGTAATGGTACCTTTACACGCCGCTACAGAAGGTTAGAAACAACCGGGTGTCGGAGACAAATGTATCTTGCACCGTCAAAACAACCCGAGGTAGCCGCGTGTAAATCAGTTAATTAATACCAAAGCTTAGACTACACGAGAATTTATGCCATAATTAGAAAAAAGCACCTTACATTGCCAAGATATTGCAAAAAATAATTTATTAAATGCTAGATATAACAGAGCAAATTGGTGACTTACAATAACAGACAAAGTGACAAGTGCAATTCAATACCAGGAGTATGACCGTGAAGGACTGAGAAGCATATCCCATAGGCAATTACATGGTGTTGGCATGCCAATATATGCACATTGTGGTATAAAGGAGAGTCAAGTACTATGGCTGCATATGGTTAAAGAGAAAAATCCCATACCGCTATCACCTAAAGCAAGCCCAGCACCCATTCCCTTCCTATCACCAATGTGCTAAAGGACTACACCTACCCATCACTGTATGCTGGATCGCTCCTACAAGGTACTGCTTATACCCGCACTGCTCTATGGTTAACATAGAGCAGGGCGGGGAAAGGTGGTGATGTCAGAGCAGGAGGCCCGCCACCCCGCCTCCTGCAGTGACATCACCACTTATAGGTAGGCTCACATAGGTTACAACTTACATTGGTCATTTTTTAGGAGGTTTTGGAGCAGCAACTGAGTTTAACTGGAGACTCTTCAGATCCTCCTCAAAAATGTGCAGGTTCTGCTCAGTTTCCTCTAAAAAAAACCTAATACAGTAAAGGTCTAATTAGGCTGACAGGATATTGCGCCAATCACTCAATGAAAGCTACTTCAGGGAAAGGCGGATGACTTTTTCCTAAACCGTCATCACCGAGGAAAACTTTAGAAGGCCTGCCAGCATCTTAAGGAGGTCATGTAGACATATACTATGGCTATCTGCACACAGAGTCTTTTTCCTTACTTTTTGGAACAAAAACTGAGCGGAAGCTCAAAATATTTTTGAGGAACTGGCTATATGCACACAGAGTTTTTCTAGGAGTTTGTGGAGCAGAAGCTAAGCGGAAACTGAGGGTGAATTCTCCAAATCCTAAAACTCCTCAAAAACATGGAGGGTCTGTTGAGTTTCTGCTCTGAAAACTCAACAAAAAGACTGTATGTGCACATACCTGATCTAAGATGAGAAGGAAGACTTGGAAAGCTTCGGCTCAGTTTCTTGTAATTTTTGTGCTCTTAAAACTCATTGAAATACTCTGTGTGCACATAGGCCAATGTTTTTTGGATGCAGATGCTGAGGTTTCCCAGATACAGCCACTTCAGGAAATAGGTGAACATTTTATAGAGGAGGAATTGGTGTAGTTGAGGAAGCGACTCCACTCTATACTGTACAAAACCTCGAAGCAGTTAAAAAAAAAAGCAACATTAGACAGCAAGTGCACAGCAAGGTCATCTTGACATGTTTATCTTATGGAGATCTTTTAGGGTCCCTTTACATGCCGCTACTGGATGGTGGCTACAACCGGATACTTCACGTGCACGCACAAACGGTTACAAACAGTAATCGCACCACCTTTACACGCCGCAACAAGGTGCGCTACAGTAGGTTACATCTATCTCTAGATACACCGCCGGGTGTCTCAAGTTACCTTCTGCCGAGCACCTTACCTCATTTACACACCGCTACAACAAGCTAATATGGGCGGACCTGGTGCAGCAGGGACAACACATAGGCGTGCCACAATTGTGGATTACGAGACGTCCGTACGCTGATAGGACAAAGCAAAAACATCATGATTGGGCAGGCTTCGCAGGAGGCTGATTAATACATGACGCTCGAGCAATTGTGTAGTGTGACTGGTCAGCTCCTTAAATATGCCGCCCTATGCAGCATCAACCAATCATAACGCAGGAGCTTCCTCCAATGATTGCTGAAGGTGGGTGGTTTCCTGGAGGCTGTGTCACGCCCCAGGTACAGACCAGGTACATAGCCTGGTGTCCAGACATCCCTTCTGTTGCTTCTTTACACGCCGATACAGGTCGCTACAATCGCCTGGGTAGCCACCTGTTTCAGGGCAGTGCTCGGAAACAGGTGCCGCTACTGGCGGGTGGCTACTACCGTCTTCACACGCCGCTACCACGGGGTGAATTGGCGGTGCAAGATACAATTCTCGCATGTACCCGGTTGTAGCCACCCGCCAGTAGCGGCGTGTAAAGGGACCCTTACAGACAGATTCATGGCAGAATCCGCCTGATACAGATACCCTAAAACTATGTGCAGACAGGTTTTGGAGGAATTTTTTCAATCACATCCGCTCTGAAAAAATCAGCTGAAAACACTCGAAAGATGCTTTCTGTTTTCCTATTTCTTTCAATGCCAATCCTCTTTGCTGTGCAGAGGTTTTACAGCATTTTTTTTATCCACTTCAGGTATTGAAACATGAGAGGGACAGACTAAGCATGAATGTGGGTTTCTCCATTGAACATACTATACAGTAGATGTTATATGACCAGTCTAACATGCATGGATCAACACCAATCTAACAAATATACTCATTATGAAGGGCCAAACAGGGATCAAGGTGCTTGGTTTGAACAGTCATTTTGATTGGCAAACTTACCTTCAATACGACCTTTCACTTGCTCAAAAAATTAAGTTAAATAGTTTGTAAAAATCCCTGAACTCCCCTAATTCTGCCTTGCACAATTAAAGAGATATGCTTTTGGAGCGCAATATGTTAAATCTGTGCTTGTAGTCCAATTGGGCGTTTCTTCAGAGTCTTCTCCAGGGGGTGCACTTCACCCCTCCAGAGGTCCCAATCACAGCTAAGCTCTAGATATAGCAGTTTCAGATGCCGCTTAGCTCTGATTGACAGCATACACTGTGTGCACAATTATTAGGCAAATGAGTATTTTGATCACATGATACTTTTTACCCATGTTGTCCTACTCCAAGCTGTATAGACTTGAGAGCCAACTACCAATTAAGTAAATCAGGTGATGTGCATCTCTGTAATGAGGAAGGGTGTGGTGTAATGACAGCAACACTCTATATAAGGTGTGCTTAATTATTAGGCAAATGCCTTTCCTTAAGCAAAATGGGTCAGAAGAGAGGTTTGACGGGCTCTGAAAAGTCCAAAATTGTGAGATGTCTTGCAGAGGGATGCAGCAGTCTTGAAATTGCCAAACTTTTAAAGCGTGATCACCGAACAATCAAGCGTTTCATGGCAAATAGCCAACAGGGTCGCAAGAAGCGTGTTGGGCAAAAAAGGCACAAAATAACTGCCCATGAATTGAGAAAAATCAAGCGTGAAGCTGCCAAGATGCCATTTGCCACCGGTTTTTCCATATTTCAGAGCTGCAACGTCACTGGAGTATCAAAAAGCACAAGGTGTGCTATACTCAGGGACATGGCCAAGGTAAGGAAGGCTGAAAAATGACCACCTTTGAACAAGAAACATAAGATAAAACGTCAAGACTGCGCCAAGAAATATCTTAAGACTGATTTTTCAAAGGTTTTATGGACTGATGAAATGAGAGTTGACTGGTCACAGCACCTGAGGTAGTCTGCAGGACCTTCAATTTTCAGTCCGCACCTGGACGCACGTCCACCCCGGAGAGTTCAATCCGGTTATTATCAATCACTAAAGTCTAAAAAAGACAGCGTCACAGACCTTCGATGGTGAAAATTCAAGGCATCCTTTATTCCATGGTCAACAGGAGCGACGTTTCGACCACTGCTGTGGTCTTTATCAAGCTTGATAAAGACCACAGCAGTGGTCGAAACGTCGCTCCTGTTGACCATGGAATAAAGGATGCCTTGAATTTTCACCATCGAAGGTCTGTGACGCTGTCTTTTTTAGACTTTAGTGATGAAATGAGAGTGACTCTTGATGGGCCAGATGGATGGGCCAGAGGCTGGATCAGTAAAGGGCAGAGAGCTCCACTCTGACTCAGACTCAGGCCAGCAAGGTGGAGGTGGGGTACTGGTTTGGGATGGTATCATCAAAGATGAACTTGTGGGATCTTTTCGGGTTGAGGATGGAGTGAAGCTCAACTCCCAGACCTACTGCCAGTTTCTGGAAGACAACTTCTACAAGCAGTGGTACAGGAAGAAGTTGGAATTGTTCAAGAAAAACATGATTTTCATGCAGGACAATGCTCCATCACATGCATCCAAGTACTCCACAGTGTGGCTGGCCAGTAAAGGTCTAAAAGAAGAAAAAATAATGACATGGCCCCCTTGTTCACCTGATCTGAACCCCATAGAGAACCTGTGGTCCCCCCTAAAATGTGAGATCTACAGAGAGGGAAAGCAGTACACCTCTGGGAACAGTGTCTGGGAGGCTGTGATGGCTGCTGCACACAATGTTGATCGTAAACAGATCCAGCAACTGTCAGAATCTATGGATGGAGGCTGCTGAGTGTCATCATAAAGAAAGGCTATATTGGTCACTAAGGGTATGTGCACACGGGGGCGGGTTAGTGGCGACGGCGGCTGGGCGGGACCCGACAGGAAGCTCCGGAGCCGTCCACCGGCTTCCTGTCGGGTATGTGCGGCGGGAGATGGGCGGGTTAGCGCCGGCCGTTCTGCAGCGGCTGGAAGCAGCACATGATTCTGCTTGCAGCCGCTGCAGAACCGGCCGGAATATAGAGCAAGCTCATTCTTTGCTAACCCGCTGGGAACCCAGCGGGTTAGCAACGGATGAGCATGTGTAAACCGCCGCTGTGTGCACAGCGGGTGTCGGTTTACATAGGTTTCTATGTTAATCCAAACGCCGGTTTGGATTAACATAAATTTGCATGAAATTTATGTAAACCGACCGGCGGTTTACACACCTAATCCGGCCCTAACCCGACCAGTGCGCACATACCCTTATTCTTTTGTGTTTTGTTTTTGCATATCAGAAATGTTTATTTCTAAATTTTGTGCAGTTATATTAGTTTACCTGGTGAAAATAAACAAGTGATATGGGAATATATTTGGTTTTTATTAAGTTGCCTAATAATTTTGTACAGTAATAGTTACACAAACAGATATCCTCCTAAGATAGCCAAATCTAAAAAACACTCCAACTTCCAAAAATATTAAGCTTTGATATTTATGAGTCTTTTGGGCTGATTGAGAACATAGTTGTTGATCAATAATAAAAATAATCCTCTAAAATACAACTTGCCTAATAATTCTGCACACAGTGTATGAGAGGGAGGAGGTGAAAGCTAACACCCCCAGAGAAGATTCTGAAAAAACGCTCATTTGGACTACAAAAAGAGATTTCACATAATGCATTTCAGAATAAGCCAATGTGAAAATCTCAACAATGGAGGAACACAGTGTAAAATATAGAAAAGCAGCAGAATCAGGGGAACTCGGGGACTTTTACCTTAACTAAATATTTTGGAGCAAGTGACAGGTCCTCTTTAAGATACTAAATCACCGGTTTATTTTCTGTTTTTGAGCGTCAATGTTTTTCTCTTGATCTCATGTGACACATTGTTTTACTGATGTCATATGAGTCAGAGGCCATCAAAACACAAGAAGAAGCGAGTGCAATTCAAGGCTGCGACTGCTGTCTATTAATAATATTCAATTGGACATTGATGTAAGCAGAGGAAAACAGTAAAAGCAAGGACAAAGTTTTGCAATTATTTCCATTCAGGAGGGGGAATGGAGACATTACCCGAGATGCTTTGCATTGTCTATTTTAGTTTCCCTTGCTGTTAAAGCTGAGGCTATCATGAACCGTCAGGTCTAATCATGCCTAATCCCATTGTATGGGCTCGTCTTAGTTGTGCTCTGTCACTTTGGATAATAGCGACAAAAAATAATAAGGAACCAGCATTTAGGGCGACATCATTTACTGATGTGTCTTTGCAAGTAGCTGAATAAATGATTTTAAGAGCTAAGAGGAAACTTTGTGCAACAGCTCTACAAATAGGTAAAATATGTGAATGATTAAAAGAAAGGAAAAGCTAATTAATAATCATCATCATGAAACATCAACCATTGAAAGGTTTTATTAGATATAATGGTGTGCCCCTCCTCATGTGTGGCATAGCCAAGCACCGCTACTAGGAATGTGAACACATCAAAGACTATGATAGTTTGCGTTATCTATGCTTCATGTTTTATTAAGTCTATCCATCCCACAGTAATGGCCCCTTTAAACGCAGCTACAGGTAACAGGTTTTCCACAGGTAACTTACTGGTTGCAGTAAAATCATGGAGACAAGGTTCTATCTTGTTGCTGTGTACAAATGGAATTATGTCTCCATGATTTCACTGCAACCAGTAAGTTACCTGTGGAAAACCTGTTACCTGTAGCTGCGTGTAAAGGGGCCATAAGGGATCTACAGCCTATAGACTACAGCTGCATCTCAATGAATTAGAATATCATCAAAAAGTTATTTTTTTTCAGCAATTCAATACATAAAGTGAAACGCATATATTATATAGAGTCATTACAGAGTGATCTATTTCAAGTGTTTATTTATGTAAATGTTGATGATTATGGCTTACAGCCAATGAAAACCCAAAGGTCATTATCTCAGAAAATGAAAGTAGGGAGGATGAAGCGTTAAAAACTGCGATGTCATATTCTGCGAGACATCAAAGGGTGAATATATGGATTTATTATTCAGGTCTCCCAGAAACGTCCTAAAACCTGGCAATATGATACTGATTTGTCCCTGAAACACGTTGACTAATAAATCAATTTCATATTCACCCTTTGATGTCTCGTGGAATACGGCAGCATGGTTTTTAACCCTTCATCCTCCCTCGGCTAAATGCACCATGCTGGGGACTGCAGCAGCCGTGATCTGCTTCTATAGTGGTTGTGACTCTCACAACCACACAAGGTGAAGCCTCTGATACCTATTTAGTTCATATTTTATCTCTCACACCCTTCATCTTCCCTACTTTAATTTTCTGAGATAATGACCTTTGGGTTTTCATTGGCTGTAAGCCATAATCATCAACATTGACAGAAATAAACACTTGAAATAGATCCCTCTGTGTGTAATGACTCTATATATTATATGTGTTTCACTTTTTGTATTGAATTACTGAAATAAATTCACTTTTGATGATATTCTAAATCATTGAGATGCTCCTGTATATCTAATGACTCTTCTTATTTTACGTAACCTCCTTGATCTCTTTGGAAATGCTGAAGATTCCCGTCTCTCAGTTTGTTAATGCAGAAACACTACTGGGACCCTGTGGTGCATTTTCAAAGACAGAAGAACATGGTGCCGTTCTTCAGACTCAGCACAATGATGTTGTGCCAGAGGATTGCTCTCAGAGCCCAATGCACAGCACACGATTGAAGCTACACATTCCAAATTTAGGAGATTTTAGAACGTTTAGCAAAGCCGATTATCACATTGCTGCCAGTGCAGACATCTCTGATTTAACAGGAAAATGCAACCTCAAAACATAACATGATCAACAGATATTAATCTACATGGAGACTAGTCTGGAAACTATTGTTTCTAGCAAGAGTTGAAAGGGATTTTTCTTATGTTAAACTAAATTGTTTATATTTTTATTTTGTTTCTTTATATTTTGTTATACTTTGAACATAATCTGATTGAATGATGGCTCAGTGGTTGCTTTGCTTTGCTAACATCTGAACGGAGCTTGTGTTTGTGTAGGTTTCCTTACCCACTCCAAAGACATACTGTTAGGCCCCCTTCACACCACGGCAGCATCAGGCCCAGGGCTGTCCGCTGTAAACCTGACAGCCCCGGACCCGATTTGCAAACAGAACCAGAGGGCAAATATGCCCTCCGGTCCGGTCTGCAGCCGGATTCAGCTGATAGCAGCCGCAGCTGCTGAAATTCAAGATCGCTGCTAGTGGGGCGCTAGCCACGGTCCTGAAATCTCTGGAGGGGACAGCTCATGGTGTTGAAGTTTAGCAGAGCTCGCTGCTAAACTCCAGCACCCGGTGTCCGGCGCCATAGATTCCCATGTTCGGGAGCGCCGGATTGCGCCGGATCCGGGAGGATCTGGGAGCGTGCAATTTTGAGTGGTTTTGGTCCCGGACACAAAAAATGCTGCGTGCTCCGATTTTGTTCCAAAAAACGAAAGCTGCCGGATCCACCCGGACAGCACAAAATACAATACGCCCCATAGGCCGAAACCGGATCCAGGACTGTCCGGTTTACACCGGACAGTCCTGGATCCTGAAAAACGTGGTGTGAAGGGAGCCTTAGGGAATTTACATTGTGAGGCCCACTAGTTATTGATATGAGCATACAGGTAGCATAGAGCTGAGATTAGCCATACCTGTATGCCTCCTGGATAATGTCGTTTTGCAAAAATCCTTTATTAAATCTTCTAGGCTATGGGGCGTGTTTTTGTCCAGAAGATACAGTGAGTACGGAAAGTATTCAGACCCCTTTATATTTTTCACTCTTTGTTTCATTGCAGCCATTTGGTGAATTCTAAAAAGTTCATGTTTTTTCTCATTAATGTACATTCTGCACCCCATCTTGAGTGAAAAAAAACAAAAAGAATAACTAAAATATCACATGTTCATAAGTATTCAGCCCCTTTGCTCAGACACTCATATTTAAGTCACATGCTGTCCATTTCCTTGTGATCTTCCTTGAGATGGTTCCACTCCTTCATTGGAGTCCAGCTGTGTTTAATTAAACTGATAGTGGAGACAGCAATGTAACGGTCTGTGGAGCGCTGGGATCCGGAAGAGTCAGGGAGATGGAAATATTTGTAAAAAGGTTTTATTAACTATGAGAAATAAGATTCCATGGTTTGATGAGACGAAGATAGAACTTTTTGGTGATAATTCTAAGTGGTATGTGGGGAGAAAACCAGGCCCTGCTCATCACCTGCCCAATACAATCCCAACAGTGAAACATGGTGGTGGCAGCATCATGCTATGGGGGTGTTTCTCAGCTGCAGGGACAGGACGACTGGTTGCAATTAAAGGAAACATGAATGCGGCCAAGTACACAGATATCCTGGATGAAAACCTCCTCCAGAGAGCTCTGGACCTCAGACTTGGCCGAAGGTTCACCTTCCAACAAGACAATGACCCTAAGCACACAGCTAAAATAACAAAGGAGCGGCTTCAGAACAACTCTGTGACCATTCTTAACTGGCCCAGCCAGAGCCCTGACCTAAACCCAATTGGGCATTTCTGGAGAGACCTAAAAATGGCTGTCCACCAACGTTCACCATCAAACCGCACAGAACTGGAGAGGATCTGCAAGGAAGAATGGCAGAGGATCCCCAAATCCAGGGGTGAAAAACTTGTTGCATCATTCCCAAGAAGACTCATGGCTGTACTAGTGGAAAAGGCGCTTCTAATCAATACTGAGCAAAGGGTCTGAATACTTATGACCATGTGATATTTCAGTTTTTATTTTTTAATAATTTTCACAAAGATCTACATTTTTGTTTTTTTTCAGTCAAGATAGGGGCAGAGTGTACATTAATGAGAAAAAAAATGAACTTTTTTCGAATTAACCAAATGACTGCAATTAAACAAAGAGTGAAAAATGTAAAGGGGTCTGAATACTTTCTGTACCCATTGTAAGTCTATTATATAGGCTTCCTCATCTCCTTGTCTTCAGTGTCCATGTGACGTCAGGTGTGCAGCCAGAAATCCTGCTCCTGCGCATTCTGCCTGCCGTCCCTCCCGTCTCTCATGCTGCCTGCCGTCCCTCCCGTCTCTCATTCTGCCTTCCCATATGAATAACGGAAAAAATACAAAAGGATGACAGATTCCCTTTAACGATGCTATAGAAAGAAACAAAATGATTATTTTATTTAGTTATATAGCACCATTAATTCCACAGCACTTTACAGATATCACCATCATTATCCCTATTGGGGGTCACAATCTAAATATCCCTAGCAGGATCTGGGATAAAAGTGGAGTATCTGAGGGAAAGCCATGCAAACACAAAGGAGAATATACAAACTCTTTGCAGATGTTGTTACTTAGTGGGATTTAAACCCAAGACCCCAGATATGCAAAGAAACAGGGTAGTCAGGCACATACCAATCACGCTCGCACCCACTGCTCCCTGTTGGAAGGGGGTCCACCGACACTGGCGCCTATTTTTACTTGATGTACATCTAAGAATACACATTCATCTGAAGTGTATTGCGGTGCAGAGACCCGTTGGCTAGCAGCTGTGCATGGCATTGACGTCATGCGCTCTCAGTGGCTGGGACACTGAAGTCAGCTGTTGGCCTCTCCAGCGGCTATGTAGAACAACATATGTCGTAGAAGCAGAGGAAGGTAAGAAGAATTGTATAGGTTTCTTATCCCCTTCATGCCATGGCCATATTTTGTTTTTACATTTTCGTTTTACCTTTCTTCTTACAACATCCATTACTTTTTTTATTGTTCCATCAACATAGCCGTATGAGGGTTTGTTTTTTGCGGGACACGTTGTACTTTTGAATGACACCTTTAATTTTACCATATAGTGTACTGGAAAATGGGAAAAAATCCAAGTACCTTAAAATTGAAAAAAAGTGTAATTCTATTGTTGTTTTGGGGGATTTATGTTCCCTATATGGTAAAACTAACGCATCAATATGATTCTCCAGGTCAGTATGAGAACGCAGATCACAGATTTTTTTATTTAAAAAAAAAATTGGAAAACATTTTTTTTGCTTTTCTGTGACCTTTAAGGGCTACTTTACACACACCAACTTATCTGTCCAACTTCTGAACAACTTACTGGTTGCAGTGAAATCATGGACACATTGTTCCATTTGTACACAGCCACAAAATAGAGCAATGTGTCCATGATTTCACTGCAACCAGTAAGTTGTTCAGAAGTTGGACAGATAAGTTGGTGTGTGTGAAGTGGCCCTTAGACCACGTTACACACACAGATGTCTGTGAACAACTTCTGAACAGATCTCTGGTTGCAGTGAAATCATGGACACATCGTTCCATTTTGTGGCTGTGTACAAATGGAACAATGTGTCCATGATTTCACTGCAACCAGAGATCTGTTCAGAAGTTGGTCACAGATATCTGTGTGTGTAACGTGGCCTTTAGGCTATACGCCCACTGGACATTTGTGCTGCGTTTTTGTTGATGCATTTCTGCAGCAAAAACGCATCACCCACAGCATTGTCATTAGTCTATATGACTTTAAAAATGCTGGGCACACATGTGCATTTATGGGTGCTGCATTTTGCTGCAGGAATCAGATGCACTCAAAAACTAGCATGTCAATTAACTGACCTGTTTTTGGGCTGTGTTGTCCCAAAGACTCAATTCCAACTCACAAAAAAGTATCACATACAGATTAGTATTCACACAGTTCTTTTGTGATGCTTTTTTATTGCGATTTCCAAAGCAAAAACATTCCAATACTCACCCTCCCCGGTGATCCCACGGCGAGGTCCAGTGATTTCTTCCTTCCATTGACCGGAAGGACCTGCACAAAGTGACTTACAGGACCTGCCCATGGGACTCAGCCAGAGTCACATGGTGCAAGGTCCTGGAAGTACCGTACCCACAGGTCCTGCTGATGCCCGGAAGGAAGGCATCTCCGGAGACTCCCTAGGGCTCATCGGGGAGAGTAATAAAGTGTGTGTGTCTGTTTGTGTGTAGCCCCTGATTTGTGCTATATATGTAATGTGCACAAACACAATATATTTATGCTGCTTTTTTCTTACACAGCTTTTTTTTGCACTGAAAATCGCACCATAAACGCAGCACAAAAAAAAGAAGCACATAGCCTGAAGGCCACTTCACACGCTAGGATATAGGTGAACGATATCGTTAGCTGTGTCACGTGACCACGATCCTTTTAACATCGTTAGTGCGTTGTCACACGCAAGGATATCGTTAACGATGTGAAATTTGGCAACGCTCCAGCTACTTGGAGAAGAACGAGTGAATGATGTTACAAAGTGGCAGGAATAGGAGTTCAAAAAGGTGTCACACTGAACGATGTTGCTTGTTCAGAGAACGTTAATTGGCCGCGAACGATAGATTTGAGGTCCGGATCTCACATTTTTGATGACCGTTCTAATGATTTATCGTTTCAACAGCGTTCGTTTACACGCAAAGACGCACAAGCGATATTGTTTGAACGATCACAAATCCATTATTTTTCAATGATATCATAGCGTGTGAAGTGGCCTTTACAGCTTTATTTTTCTGGATCTCGGGCTTATATTTTGTGCTCTGAGCTGATGTTTTTTATACCGTTTTAGGGTAAACACAATGTTTTAATCACCTCCTGTTGTATTTTATTGCAATGTTGTGACAGCCCCGAAAATGTAATTCTGGCATTTTACTTTTTTTTTGTTATGCTGTTTACCGATTTAATTAATTTATTTTAAATTTTGATGGATGCAGTGATTCCATATCCGTGTATTTTTTTTATTGTTTTATTTTCAATAAGGCAAAGGGAGGGTGACTTGAACTTTTGTGTTTTTTAATTTTTCCCTATTTTTCAAAACTTTTTTCTTTTTACTGTTTTTACTAGCTCCTTGAAGCTGCAATCATCCAATGGCTTTTGCTATACAGAGCAGTGCATTAGCACTGTGCTGTATAGCAGAAATCACAATCTCCTATGAATGTCGGCTCGCAGCTGGCATTCACAGAAGGATCGTGATGACAGATTCAGGGGTCATCAGCTGACCCCTGACAGTCATGACAACACATCAGCACCCTACGATCATGTCACAGATACGCTAATAGGAACAGGGAATAACACACCTCCCTGCTGGTGTGTGTGAAATACACTGTCAGAGATTAACTATGGCATTTAACTGGTTAACGACAGTGGGCAGAACTCCGTTCCTCCTGCGGCTGTGGTTGGATGATGTCTGATTAAATCAGCTGTCATGTGCAGGGAAAGATGCATGCTCAGTGTGCAAAGGAACACAACACACAACATACGTTTGTGTCATATGTCCTTTAGGGCCTAGATGTGTTTTAAAGAGCAGCAGAAGAGGGGACATTATGCTAGGAAACAGCACAATGTGCAGGACATTTTCTGCAGGATGTGGCCAAGAATGAGGACATTATTATAGGATGGGGCCCAGGATGGATGACATTACAGCATATGGGCAGGATGGGGACGTTATAATAGGAAGGGGTCGAGGATTGGTGACATTACAAGATGTAAGCCAGGATTGGGGATATTATTATAGGAAGGTGCTCAGAATGTGGGACATTTCTTACAGGATGCTGCCCAGAATGCAGATTTCTTATAGGATGCAGCCCAGGATGGAGGCATTATTATAGGAAAGGGCACAGAATTGGACATGTTTTTTACAGGCTAAGGACCCTACGTTGGAAGACATTATTACAAGAAGGGGCCTATGATGGGGGATGCAATTACAGGTATGGACCCATGATGGGTAACTTGATTACAGGAAGGGGCCAGGATGAAGGACATTATTACATAGTGGACAGTCACATATGTCTTAATACTATGCAGAACACTGCAAGGGCCCATACATCTGACCAACATTCAGGTGGGGGCCCAGGTCCAAATTTCACACTGCTGCCTATCAGGCTCTTGTTACACTACAATATACAAGTAATAAAATGTGAACTGTTCTTTATTAATGGGCCCACATGGTAAACAATAAAAGCAACACTCCCCTTCCGGACAAGGGCCGTCGCTCCTTTGTAGCCAGCGCCAGAGGTGGACTGGCCCAGGTGGTAGGGGGGCAAGTGCCCCCAAGGCTGGTGATATTGGACTCATCTAGGGCCGCCCCCATACTGAAATCTGAAATGGGCCGGTCCGGCTCTGCTTTGCGGCTGCAGCCGCTAACTTCACAGCAGCCGACTAGCAGACCAGCCGAAGCGCCGGGCAGTGTGGTAAGTAGGCCGCTCATCATCCCTCCAACACCCCCCCTCTCTCTAAGTCCGCTAGCACCCCGCCACCTCCTTCCCCGTTCCTCACCTACTGCTAGGGCTGTCACTGCCTCCCGAGTCAAGGAGCACCAGCCCGCCCCTGGCCAGCGCTGTGCTTCCTTAGCATCAATATTTGACCACTGCAGCCGCTCTCTGGGCTCATGTTGAAGCAGATGACATAAAGCTGCTGAACTAAGTGATTGGCTATTGGCTATAGCAGTCACATGTGCCATGGTCATGATGTTACCGTTGCTCCCTTTCAACCAAATCCCTGAGAATTGGTGGATAGGCAGCAATGGACCTGAGGAAAGTGACTTTATTTGTGGTTGTCATTTTCTATGTCCTTAACCCTAAGGGGAAATCAACATTTATTTAGGGGATAAACTTTATTTATTTAATGGTACCATTTTGGATAATGCTTAATGTATTGAAAAACATATTACTATTTTTCTTCGCTGGGAATGGAAAAAAAACCATCAGATCAGCATTTTTTAGGGATTCTGTTTTTTCATTGTTCCCATGGAAACAATATTCTGTAAATTAGTATGATAATGGAGACAACAAAAAAATCCCTGCAATATTTTAAGGATTTTTTTTTCTTGTCAATTCCTTTATTGGATCCCTTCATACCCCTCATTGTTAACTTCCTTATGATAATGGAGACACAATATACCGTATTTTCCGCACTATAAGGCGCACCTAAAAGACTAAGATTTTCTTAGAAATCAAAAGTGCGACTTATAGTGAGGTGCGCCTTATATACGTTTTTTTCTCCAGAAAATAATGTGTGATAGGGGGTGCCATGTGCCTGCAAATATAGGACACCCCCCAGAAAATAAGGCATACCTGATCAGCATGCCACCGATCACAAGACCGGGGCATGCAGCTGGGCCTCATCCCGCCGTCCCCACTGTCCAGTGCCCGCCACTGTATTCAGCAGCAGCCGCGCCGCTCACAGCCCAGGAGCCCATCAGCCAATTACAGCTCCGGAGCTGTGTGTAGATCTCCGCCCAGGAGCCTTGTGCCAATCACAGTGCAGGAACTGTAAGCCAATCCGAGGCCAGCTGACGTCAGTCCATAGCCTCTGATTGGCTTGCGGTTCCTGCTCTGTGATTGGCTCAGGGCTCCTGCGATGTAATTGGCTGAGGGCTCCTGCGTTGTTAGTGAATTACTGTACCACCAGCGCAGGACCGCTGAGGCGCAGTAAGCAACGAGTAAGAATCAGTTTATGTGTGTATGTGTGTGTGTGTGTGTGTGGAGGATGATGGGGGGGCTACAGAGGGATACAGGAAGGTGATGGAGGCTACAGAGGGATACTGGAGGATGGTGGGGGTCTACAGAGGGACACTGGAGGATGATGGGGGGCTACAGAGGGATACTGGAAGGTGAAGGGGGGCTACAGAGGGATACTGGAGGGTGATGGGAGAGCTACAGAGGGACATTGGAGGATGATGGGGGCTACACAGGGATACTGGAAGGTGATGGGGGGCTACAGAGGGATGCTGGAGGGTGATGAGGGGCTACAGAGGGACACTGGAGGATGATGGGGGGCTACAGATGGATACTGGAGGATGATGGGGGGCTACAGAGGGATACTGGAGGATGATGGGGGGCTACTGAGGGATACTGGAGGTTGATGGGGGGCTTTAGAGGGATACTGGAGGGTGATGGGGGGCTACATAGGGATACTGGAGGATGATGGGGGACTGAGCTTTGTTTTTTTATGGTAATAAGGTGTGCCTTATAATTCGGTGCGCCTTATATATGAACCAAGACAGCTTAGCAGCCCTTTGTTGATGGTGCGCCTTATAATCCGGTGCGCCTTATAGTGCGGAAAATACAGTAATTGTCTTGCTTTACCACTCTTTCATGCAAAAAAAATAATTAAAAAAGATTTCTGTATAGCAGTATTCTAAAAGTTTTAACATTTTCCTTTCTGAAGATGGAGACTTTTCGTGAGATACCAGTTATGTTAATGTATTTTTTTACAAAATAAGGAATTTTTTATGGAGAAAAATTTTCATCTAATTTTTTAATATTTTAAAGATTATTTTTTTTTTTTTAAACATTTTTGTTTAGCTGTAGTTAGCCTGACCATGCTACCAAGGTAGCCTTGACCATGCTACTTTTTTTGTTGCTACAAGTAGCTGAATAAATGATTTTAGGAGTTTTTTGGAAGCTTTGTGTAACAGCTGTCTTCAATTAGGTAAAATATGGGATAGAATAAAAATAAGGAAAAGCTAAATTCTAATCATCATCATGAGACATCAATCATTGAAAGATTTTATTACATAAGCATGCACCCATCCTCGTGTGGCATAACCAGGCGCCGCTACTAGAGATGTGAACACACCAAAGAGGTTGACTGTGATAGATTGTGATAGCTGTACTTCATGTTTTATTAATCCTAACCAACCCACAGTAAAAGATCTATATCTAATGGTTCTTTCTATTTTACGTAACCTCCTTGATCTCCCTGGCAATGCTGAAGATTCCCGATTCTCACTTTGGTAATGCAGAAACACTACTGGGACCCTGTGGTGCATTTGAAGAACAGGTTACAAGGATGCAATGACGCAGAAAAGGCAACGCAGTGGTGACTCACAGCAAAGATTTATTTCATGCAAATCACAGAGTAAAATGTTGAAGTTCAATTAGGGAATAATACAATTGATCACGAAGAAATGAAGATTAATACTCAACAGCGCTACACAATTTTGAATACGATATAGTACACTTGGTGCCCTATAATACTAAATTAAGAAAAGTTCTAGAATTAACAAAATCAGAATCTTCCTGTCTTGCAAGCATCAATGTCACTCCAGTGTAAGTCACAATCCCACTTATGTAATAATTCAATCCTTTAACACATTTGCTCTAATGGAATTATAGGGGAACCTGCTAAGCCGAAAGTCCAATGTTTAGGGGATAACTCTCTCCTACTAAGTACCGTACATCTGGAAAGCAAGCAACAGCTCTGTTCAAGCATAACATCTACTGACGGCATTGTTCAGTTTTCAGCATTTGAGTTCCTCCTGGAGTTGATGTTCAATATTCGGGTTCCTTCTGGAGCTGATGATTGGTATTCGGTCTTTGGGTTCCTTCTAAAGGTGATGTTTGGTATTTGGTCTTTGGGTTCCTTCTGGAGTTGATGTTTGGTATTCAGTCTTTGGGATCCCTCTGGAGTTGATGTTTGGTATTCAGTCTTTGGGATCCCTCTGGAGTTGATGTTTGGTATTCGGTATTTGGGTTCCTTTTAAAGTTGATGTTTGGTATTTGGTCTTTGGGTTCCTTTTAAAGTTGATGTTTGGTATTCAGTCTTTGAGTTCCCTCTGAAGTCAATGTTTGGTATTTGGTCTTTAGTTCCTTCTAGAGCTGATATTTGGTATTCGGTCTTCAGAATCGTTCTAAAGTATGATTCAAGCTTTCAAAGATGTCTATTATAATTATAGGGACTTCTCCGGTAATGGTGACTGTGGGCCGAATGTGCTTTCCAAGGCCCGATCCACCACTCACCAGTCTGTTTCCTTCCAGGTCTAGGTGCCAATTCTGTTATTATTGAGTTCTGAGTGATTCCTTTGATCAGTAGATGGCAATGTTCTTCCAAAGACATTGCCAGATCTGGTTAAAGAGAACCTGTCATCAGGATCAGGCATGATAAGCTAAAGAGTATATGAAAAAGGTTATCCAGCATCATTGCTAATAACCAAAATCGAAGTATTAAAATTCCATGTTTATTCGCAATATTCTTTAAAAATGACAATAAGTCATAAGACACATCTGGGCTAACAGACTTGCCGGTTAGCTATACGTGTGTCAAGTAGGTTAGTGGTCTTAGTCATAGTGTGAACAAGTAATGATAAACTAAAGGTATAGGCATAAAGGCGCTGTTCAGCTGATTTGAAGGGGCTTTCCATTACTAGGACAACCCCTCCTGATTCAACTTGTTTCCTCCAGTTAAAATAATAAACCTTTGACTCACCTCCCGTTCTGCCACCATTCTAGTGATGCCAGTAACTGCGGCTCGGGGCTCACATGACATTGTGCCGTCACATGAGCCCCATGTCCCATCACCGCTGGCTTCCTTCTCCTTGCCTTTCGACAAAGGAGCTATAACAGGAAGCACAGCGGTCACTTTCTGTTGATAGCATCCATGTCTGAAGACGTAGAGAAGGAAGCCGTCAGTGATTGGATGTAGGATTCGTGTGACGTCACAATGTCATGTAAGCCTGAGCCACAGTTACCAACAGGGCTGGAACTGCGGCAGAATGAAAGGTGAGTACAGGGCTTATTACTTTAACATGGGAAACAAGTCGATTCAGGGGTTGTCCTACTTGTGGACAACTCTTTAATAGGTACCATCACTGTTGAAATCTGCAGCATTTTTCTTTAATCATCGTTAGAAGCCTGCAGCCAAATCAAACTGCACAAGCACTATTAAGGACAGCACCTATATAATCAGCAGACCAGTACCTTACTTACTTACTTTATGCCCATACCTTTAGTTCATTATGCCTTATCCTGATGACAGGTTCTCTGTATGTATGCATATTATGCTGTTCCCAGTCCCTTAAGGCCACTTCACACACACAGATATCTGAGTTCAATATCTGAACAGATCTGTGGTTGCAGTGAAATCATGGATACATTGCTCCATGTTGTACACAGCCACAAAATGGAGCAATGTATCCATGATTTCACTGCAACCACAGATCTGTTCAGATATTGGACTCAGATATCTGTGTGTGTGAAGTGGCCTTTACATGTTTTCAAAGGCAGAACATGGTCACGTTCTCCAGGCTCAGCATATGATGTTAAGGCAAACCCATAAATGATGGCGTTAAGGCAAACCCATAAAACACCGGCAATGTGAGCTACCAGAGTTGGGGTCAAACATTGCTGAATCTAGTGAGAAAACTAATGCATTGATCTACTATAAAGCGGATCTGTCACCAGATTTCACAATAACACACTGACCAAACACTGATGAACAAGGGTCTGTGTTTTTATGTATGAGAAAATTATAGATTTCTAAATGCTGCATAATACTACGCTTTTGTGATGGGTTTTTGGGGAGGTTCTCTATTCCATTTCTGCAGATATTATGTAAGTTGGGTAACTTGCATTTTTTTACATGCATTTTTAATATGGGTTTTTAAGCTGCATTTTTGTCTCTTGTTGGTATGTTATGTCTTAAACAAAGATGCTTTGTTTTTAAAATCTCCTAGTATTTCACTTTGACAAACTTACCATATTTTTCGGATTATAAAACACACTTTTGTTTCCCCAAATTTTGGAGGGAAGTGGAGGGTGCGTCTTATAATCCAAAAATATATTTCTGTACTGTAGGGGAGGGGGGCTCTGGAGCGGTGTCCGGGGGCTGGAGTAGGCTGGCTGCGGACTGCCGAGGCAGTGGGAGGTCTAGAGACCCATAGGCTCATGTAATATGCAATGCACCCGCTGTCCATCACCTCGGTGCTGAAACCAGCACTAAGATGTGGACAGGGGAGTGGCTCATATTACATGTGCCTGTACTCACCCTCCCCATCACTCTATATGCCCCCCTGCCTGCGTGCACAGTAAAATAACAAACGCTGTTACTCATCCTCCATCGCTAGGTCCATGCTCCCAGCTCAGTGTTATGTCATCTGTGATGTCATCACTGTGCACCCTGGTCACATGATCAGATGCCGGGCACAGACACAGGAAAAGATACTGCTGAGCTGGGATCACGGACCTAGCGATGGAGGGTGAGTAACAGCGTTTGTTATTTTACTGTGCGCGCTGGCAGGGGGGCATATATAGTGATCGGGAGGGGGCATATCTGTGATGGGGGGATATGTTGCAGCACGAGGAGGCTATGTGGCAGTACTAGGTGACTATGTGGCAGGACAGGGGGGCTATATGGCAGCACAAGGGGGCTATGTGGCAGTACTAGGTGACTATGTGGCAGGACAGGGGGGCTATATGGCAGTACTAGGTGACTATGTGGCAGTACTAGGTGACTATGTGGCAGGACAGGGGGGCTATATGGCAGCACGAGGAGGCTATGTGGCAGTACTAGGTGACTATGTGGCAGGACAGGGGGGCTATATGGCAGTACTAGGTGACTATGTGGCAGTACTAGGTGACTATGTGGCAGGACAGGGGGGCTATATGGCAGCACAAGGGGGCTATGTGGCAGTACTAGGTGATTATGTGGCAGGACAGGGGGGCTATATGGCAGCACAAGGGGGCTATGTGGCAGTACTAGGTGACTATGTGGCAGGACAGGGGGGGCTATATGGCAGTACTAGGTGACTATGTGGCAGTACTAGGTGACTATGTGGCAGGACAGGGGGGCTATATGGCAGCACGAGGAGGCTATGTGGCAGTACTAGGTGACTATGTGGCAGGACAGGGGGGCTATATGGCAGTACTAGGTGACTATGTGGCAGTACTAGGTGACTATGTGGCAGGACAGGGGGGCTATATGGCAGCACAAGGGGGATATGTGGCAGCACAAGGGGGATATGTGGCAGCACAAGTGGGGGTTTGTGGCAGCACAAGGGGGCTATGTGGGGGCTATGTGGCAGTAAAAGTGGGCAGCACAAGGGAGCTAAGGGTCAGCACAGGGGGGCTATGTGGTAGCACAGGGGGACTATGTATGATTTGTAAGATGGACACTGGCAATATAAGACGTATCTTATTTAACATTAAATTTTTTTTCTCTTTTCCTTCACTAAATTTGGGGTGCCTTTTATAATCCGGTGCATCTTATAAAGCGAAAAATACAGTAATTGGTATACTTATGTACAGATTACAGTGAAAATGCATTAAAAACGCATGTGTGTATTTTACCTGCCGATTTACAGCTTTTTTTTTTTTTGTAAATCAGATCATTTTTATTGATAACTACATGATTTACCGCATCTCAAGTAAACAAGAAATCTGGGCACTAGAGGCATCTGTTACGGCTCAAACCAGCTTTTAACCAAGGGTGTTGCTCAAATCATGTCCATTTAGAAATGCAATCCATGGGTAGAAAAGAAAAAATGATGGCACTCACCCTGGTTGTTGTTCACGTGCAATTTCTTTATTCCATGCAATGGAGTGGGTTACATGCAGTTAGGGAGGGAGGGGGTGCGGTGGAGGATGACGGGCGCACCGTTTCGCCTTACTCAGGCTTCTACAGGTCCAACAAATTAGTGACAATGAGACTCCTCCTTATACTAGAGGGAGCCAAGTGACGTCAATAATGTGATTAAACATTGTGAAAAATAGAAATAGATAACACTTGAGGTAGTTAATGCAGTTCAATAACAGTAGTTGGAATTACAAACCAAACTTCAAATATACAGCAGTCATTTAAAAAGAATGAAAAAACCTGTTCAAAAAGGAAAATTTTCTGTGATTCCAGAAATCTCCATAAGATGGCGCTATATGTCTAAAAATGCTTTAAAACTCTATGTAACACTTTATATTTTCTTTATGTTATCAATAATTTATATGAAAAAAACCTATCCATTAAGATAAAATATATATACATAAATTGATATTCATGTGTTCTTAAAATAATTATGAAATATTCTCCTTTTTATATATTTTTGTGTTTACTGTCATAATCAATGGGATTTAATAATGGAATAAATTATTCCCCACTTTCACATTTCAAATATGACCCATAATTTAATGACAATAAATTAGTAAAAAAAAAAAATTATATTATTTAGTGCTTATTAAATTGATGATGTAGATTTATTTTTATATATATTTTTTTTTAGAGTTTTTTTTTTTTTTTTTTTTAGAATAGTAAAAAACAGCATCAAAGAAAAATCGCCGTATCCCATTTATCATTCAAACCAGGGGTTTCCTGGGCTCTTGTGGAGATTATCCACTCTGCTTCAGTGCGTAATGATAAGTTATGTGTGTCTCCACCCTTTACGTTTAGGGATATTTTTTTCCAACCCTACGAACCACAGACAATCAGGATCGCCTCCATGCTGATCTTTTATATGCTGTATTAGGCTGTCTTCACATTAGCGTTTGTGTCTGCATGCTGATGGCATGCAGACACAAACGCAGTCAAAAGCAGGGTCATTTGATGTGTCCGCAGCAGATAATGTCCGCCTGCGGACACATCACTGTGCAGCCCGGCCAGCCAATCGGACGTGTCCGGGGGCGGGCCGGAGGCGGAGATCAGCGCCGGAGATCTCCTCCTCCTCGCCGCCGGTAAGCTCCGGAACGTGTCAGCGGGGTTAAACAGCTGATCTGACAGCTGTTTGAATCTCCCGCGCCGACACCGAGAGGAGATGTCGGCACGAAAAGATTCAAACAGCTGTCACATCAGCTGCTTCTCCCCGCCGACATCGCTAGGACATTACCGGCGGCGGGGAGGAGGAGAACATTAGAGGCTAAGCTGATCTCCCGGTGGCCGTCGGTGATCTCCTGTGACATCACCGGCGGCCACCGGGAGAGATTTCAATGGGTCCACAGCATTCTCCTGCGCTGTCAAGCGCTGAACACTGCGGACCCATTGACACCAATGCTTTTTTTGTGCGCTTGGGGACGCTTGCTGATTTTCCAAGGTCCCCGAGCACCACACAAAAAATGCAACATGCTGCGTCCCGGGTGCGGACGCTGGACACCGGAAGGAGCAGATATCGTTCGCATCCGCACCCGAACGCAGCAAACGCAAGCACTATGTGTTCCTATGTTAAACATAGGAACCGCAGTGCGCATGCGCTTGCCTGCGTATGGGAAGGCAGCATACGCTGCCTTCCCATACGCAAATGTGAAGGCAGCCTAAATCGTGAGGATAATTGCCTGTTTTTATGGAATTATAATGTTCCCTAAATCGCACATTCATGTTCCTGATAGTTTTGCCTATGTAATAGCATCGGCATGGACAAAAAATAGCATATACCAACCATTTTGTCTTACAGTTCCCTCTAGTATAAGAAGGAGCAGGGGCGTAACTACAATAGGTGCAGGGGTTGCGATCGCATCCGGGCCCTGCCGCCTAGGGGGGGCCCAAAAGTTCCTTTGGCCTATAGAAAAAGACTAATACTATTAAAGATTTGCAATAATTGGGGGCCCCGTTGGAGCTTTTGCATCGGGGCCCCTGGGCCTGAAGTTACGCCACTGAGAAGGAGTCTCATTGTCACTAGTTTGTTGGACCCGCACCCCCTCCCTCCCTAACTGCATGTAACCCACTCCATTGAATGGAATAAAAAAATTGCACGTGAACAACAACCAGGGTGAGTGCCATCATTTTTTCTTTTCTACCCATGGATTGATTTACCGCATCTAATGCAAGTCTATGGGAAAAATCTGCACATAAAACTCAGCTTAACCACAAGGGAAATTGACATGTTGGAAACATGCACCACAGCTGAGTAGTAAAGAAGCACATTGGGCAGGAGATTTCTATAAATCCTATTCACTTTACTGTTACATTAAGGCTTTGTGCCCACGATGCGTATTTATCGTGGATTTCGCATCGTTTTTATTGCGAATATGTCTCGGATTTGTCACAAATCCGCAGCACAGTAAAGTGTAATCAAAGTCTCCAGAAGACCTGTGTCCATGGTGCAGGTTTTCTCGCAGCATAAATTGTGCATTTTTTAATGCATGAAAAACTGACTACAAATTATTCATAGGCACACAGTGTAAGTGTGCAATAGTACCCAAATATAAAAAATATATAAATGTATTAGGGTGCCGTCACACCTGGCGACGGCGCTGGAGATGTCGTCGGCGACTGGCAGGAGCGTGCACGTTTTTGGTGCCCCGCCAGCGTCGCCGTCCCCCATTTACATGGGGCGACACCATTTACATGGGGCGACACCTCCAGCGACGTGCCGGCGATCTGACAGATGGCATCTCTCAAAACCCCAGCGGCGATGCAGTACAATGGGAGCCTATTGCTCCCACGCCTGTCAGGTCGCTGGTGGCCGTTTACATGGGGCGATGTGTACACATCACCCCAGATCGGCTGCCTGGTTTCACATCACTGATGTGAAACCAGGCGACTGCTCAGAGGCGCCGACATCGCCCCTTTACATTAGGCGACGCAGAGGCGATATCGGCGCCAATAGGCCACGCCCCTACGTAGCCTAATACATCGGCGGTGCCGTCGCCAGGTGTGACGGCACCCTTAAGAGTTTTATGCTATTGTGGCACCTCAGGGGCTAGCAAAGTGACACCCACAAACTATTCCATCCAAAAGCCGAATTGTATTTCTTCACTATCAAGTTCTGTTGCTTGTCTATATCAGGGGGTGGAGTTGGAGTCAGAGTAGTGGAGTTAGAGTCATGGAGTCAGTGCCCATTTTGGATGGAGTCGGAGTCATGGAGTCAGTGCCCATTTTGGATGGAGTCGTGGAGTCAGTGCCCATTTTGGATGGAGTCGGAGTCGTGGAGTCAGTGGCCATTTTGCATGGAGTCGGAGTCCTGGAGTCAGTGCCCATTTTGAATGGAGTCGGAGTTGTGGAGTCAGTGCACATATTGGATGGAGTCGGAGTCATGGAGTTGGTGTCCATTTTGGTGGAATCGGAGTTGGATTCAGAGAAATTGAGGAGTCGGATGTTTGGATTACCGACTCCACACCCCTGGTCTAAATAGCATTTTTTTGATCATATGTAGAGTATTTTTGGGAGAAATTGCTTTGTGTAGTTCCATATTACCCCTTGTAAAAATAAAAAATTTGAGGCTAAAGCAACATTTTAGAATGAGAAAAAAAATGTATTTATCCATTTCCTGTCACAATTATATACAGTAAACACTAGCTATAGTTGCCTGGACATAGTAACTAACTGTGATTAGTTATAACAAAATACAATGATTATTTTGCACATAAAACCATTTCAAATCATATATTCAACACTACAGATTTGCAACACAAATTAACAAAATGATTACTCAAGTGATGATAGTAGAAAATGTTGCACACTGGGACAGTACTCTCAGTGAAGCAGCAGCCACACAAAACCCCAAATCAACTAAGACACCTGTTTTCTATTCTTTTAAAAACCTGCCGCACACAGCCCCCTGTATATAGCAGACGTATGTAATTATGCTTAGGTGTAAATACATTAAAGGGAACCTGTCAGCTCATTTATGCCCCTCCAGCTATCACTATCTGTAGCTGCAGCTTCATAATACTAGTCTAATCATCCCTGTTGCAGCTAATACTGTAATGTTAAAGGTGAAAAAAAAAGCATTTATACACTTACATTTTCTTATGTAAATGAGACAGTGTGTTGACACCTTAGAGGACATAGACAATCTGACAGGTTAATAGTTAACTCACTGCCAACTTGTCTGTGGAAAAGGACCCGTGTGATGTAATGATCATGTGACCATAGTGGGAGGAGCTAAGCAAGCAGAATTATTATGGGCTATGGAGACTTAGCTCCTCCTATTATAGTCACTTGATCATGTTTAGGTAGGGCCCCATTCCAGGCTGGAGGGGAGACAGGTAGGGATGTGGGTGGAGGAAGAGGAGCAGGAACAGTAGAAAGTGTGACCAGACAGAAGGACATACAGGACGGACTGACATAGAAGGACGTGGGGAGAACGTGAGAAGGAGTTGGAGAGAGGATATGGAGATGAACGGACGTGTGAGAGAGACGTCCTGGGGACTGGAGCCAGTGGAGCTCGTCCTGAGACAGAGAGAGAGGACAGAACTGATGGAGGAGCCAGAGAAGGGATCAAGAGAGACAGAAGGAGTCCCAGGGGCACAAGAAGTGAGTGATCCACCCGTGGATCCCGCATCGGAGCTGATGGAGAATCCGGGGTCAGCTAGAGGGACTAGGCCGCAGAAAGGGGACCGGCCGCAGATTAGTGCAGTAACTGCACGATTCAACTGACGAGATGACTTCAAGTATCACGGTCTGAGTCCACACTCATTTGTTGAAAAGGTGGCCACATAGGGTCAGGGGACTAGGATGGACAAGGTCGCCCGACAGGACCCGAGGCTACCGGCTCAAGACCCTGGTATTAGGCGCTGAGAAGGAAGGTGAGAATCCAGCGCAGGGAGATGGCCGAGAAAGGAACATCAGAATGGGGTCCAGATAGAAAGTCCTGGAATAGTTTGAAAATTGTCTGGAGTCCTGGCCCTGAGAACACAGCCCCCCGTTGCAGGCTGAAACCACCTAGAGCCGTGTAACAACTATGAGTAAACTTCAAAGACTGCACTTTGCTGTGTCCTCAAGTTATTACCACCCCATTGTGCGTACTAACAACTTTATCTCTGCACTGGGGCTCACAGCCCTACCCGTGGAGAGCTACACCACCTTAGCTGCAATACCACCAGCCCCAGAGGATCTGCGCTGCAGCGTCGGCATCCATCCCAATTGCCAAAACTCATGGTTGGATCACAAAATCAATTCCCCACATAAACTACCCCCTCCATTGTAATGACACCACCAGGGCCACGGAGCTGGGTGAGCCACTGTGACATCCCCAAGAGAACTGAAGGCCCGGGCTTCGAGTGTCCTACAACCCTGGTGGGGCGTGTCAACTGCAAAACTGAATAGGCTTGTAAGAAAAATCTACCTAAATATACCGCTATCGTGAAGTACAACGTGTTATGAAAAAACAAACAATCTCTGAATCATTGGGATTGGAACAAACATTCCAAAGTTATTATCTCAAGTGAAACATCAGATTAAGGAAATGGGGCTCTGTCAGAAAGGTCAAAACTAGTTTTCAGAGGGAAGGGGTTAAATTTAGCATTATAGTGAGCAGGTACTACCATGCTCGGGTGCTCAGTACTCGAATAGAGCAGGCGGACGCTCGGATAGAAAATCATTGGGAACTTGAGATCTTCTGGAAAATTGCTTGAGTTGCTCATTGACTTCCCTTATACTCGGGTACTCGAGTGGCGCCTATCCGAGCATTCAACAATTTGGATGCTCGGATGGACACAACTTGTGTACCCAGTATAAGGGAAGTCAATGGGGAACTCAAGCATTTTTCTAGAAGATCTGGAAACTCTACTGGAGTAGCGAGCACCTGAGCATGGCAGTAACCACATATCACTAATTAGCATCTTTTGGTCCTGTAGGAGCTAAAATGTTCATCTGAGTACAAAGGAGGAAAGCTTTCCAAAATATTACAAAAAAAATCCACGTCAAAAGAATTGTAAGTACATCAGTCCCATCAGGTCCAAGAAATCTATTTAATACTTTATGTAGGTTATATTAAAAAATCTGTTTAGAGCCCTTTAATCTGCAGTGGAGCCAAGTTGTTAGAAAAATATCTGGTACCTTCTCATGTCCTTTGTAATAACTCAATATCCCAATATCTCAGCATCTCAAATTCTCCAGTAAGCAGGAATAGGGGAACAGCTTTAGTCACCCTAAATCCACGCAAAAACCTTAAACACCAGTCTTTATTACTACAATGGGGTGTTCATTTATATATGAAGATTAAAAACATGCTTACCTTTGTATGTCCCGATTGCTTAATATTTGCCAGCTTCAGATTTTGCAGGGCAAACCCAATACCGGTGATGTGAGATTGTCCTGGAAGCTATGAAAGGCTTTGCCCCCATGTTACTCTTCAGCATTAAAATGCCCCCCACATTTTCTGCCGGTTGTCCCAAGGCTTTCGGGTGTTCACAGCAAAGTATTGTCACTTGGATAACATAACAGAGATGTGTCATAAACCTTTCAAATCAGTGTTCAGCATATTGACCAAAGGCACGGATTAAGATTTACGTTGTACTGACATCTCAAATCCTTTAAACTGATCTGCTCCCATCAGTGTTAACTAAGGACCTATGTATGACCTGCAGGGGATAAGCTTTGTACTCGGTAATTTGGCTTCTTGAAACAAACTAACCATGGAAACTGTAAATAATACATTTTGTATGATATTTAATAAAAAAATGATCATACATTCGTATGGTGTTGTTAGGCTGGCTTCACACTAGCGGCGCGGCCAGATCAGGATGAAAACAGGTTCATCCTGATCTGGCCGTTGTTTTCGCAGATGCATGTCACCGCGGCTCCAGCCGGGGAGAGGGTGATATCAAGTTTATTAAAATGTATTGTGCACATGTATAAATAAGAAGGAAAAGAAGCGCACATAGAGTAATACCCAGTGGCGCAACAAGTGTCCCGCGGGCCCCGGTGCAAGAATCAGCTAGGGGCCCCCTTGGTGAGAAGCTGGGGGGGGGGTGCTAGTGGTGCCGGCCGGGTGAGAGGCGGGGGGGGGGGGGGGGGGTGCTAGTGGTGCCGGCCGGGTGAGAAGCAGGGAGGGGCGGGGGGAAGGGTGCTAGTGGTGCCGGCCGGGTGAGAGGCGCACGATTACCTGCTCTGCCTCTCCCGGCTTTTGGTGGGGCGGGCACTGCTGCGCGGCTGCAGGAAGTGATCACTGTCACTTCCAGTCCTCCCTCAGCTCCTCTTCTGGCGCTATCGCGGTCACGGCGGGCGGCAGGGTAGTTACGCCACTGGTAATACCTTAGGGTTTGATGGTCACACGGACTCCCACAATACAGACTCACCTGGTCTGGTTGTGAATGGTCACAACTCCCTTGGACAAGCAAGTATGGTCGCAGCAGGCTCCCGGTGAGAAGGATCCACTTGGAGAAATTAGAACCGGATGGATAGAAGCCGCGCTGACCACAATAAGAGTAACAGAGTAACACACACACTCTGTTTATTCAGCCTACGCGTTTCATGGCGAAAAGGCCACTTCATCAGGGCATCACCTGATAATATGGGACACCTGGGGAGGGGATGCAGAAATGGTTTAAATCTACTACTTTATTACAATCACTGTGTGAAGTCCTGTCGGACTGATCTACGCATGGAACTGTCAGTAATGGCATAGGAGTGCAAACTATGCCGCATTTGACAGATCTGTGCATAGAAATGCAAAGTCGCAACAGTGTGTGGCCAGAGAGGGTGACAATAAAACTCATGTGGCAGGATCAGGCTGAATCCTGGGAATCCATTTTAAGTATAGGGATCAGGAGGCTTCAGAATTTGGATGGATTGCAATGCAAGAATACAAAATGCAAGTGTGAAACTCCCCTTAGGCTGGCTTCAAACCACGGTGTGGAGCTGCCAGATTCTGTCCGGTGTTTTGCTGGACGCATCCGACAGAACCTGACAGCCCCGGACGACCACAAACTGAGGGCAAATATGCCCTTTGATCCTGTTTTGTACAGGATTCGTTTGTGCGCGTCTCTGTCGCTATCCAGTGCTGAAATTTCGACACCACGTGTGCAGGGGAGCTGCCCGCGGTGCTGAAATTTCAGCCGTGGAGCTCTCCATGGTGCTGTAGTTCAGCGCCAGCTCTGAAATGCTGCTCTGTCTATGGTGCTGAATGAGCGCTGCTGCATTTCAGAGTCAGTGCTGTTCTCTAAAAGGCTTCCACTAACCGGTCTGATTTTTTGCCTGATACGGCACCCATTGACTCCCATGTTATGGGCGCCGGATCGGACCGGATCTGGGAGGATCTGGTTTTGTTAGTTTTTTGTACCGGACACAAAAAATTATGCAGATTCTGATTTTGTGTCCGGGGCAAAAAACAAACACAACCGGATCCTTCCGGAAAAGCACAAAACTGGAGGCCAAATAGCAGCTATCCAGCACCATAAGGATACATGGGGGCAAAACCTAATCGGGTTCGGTCCGGTGTGAACCGAACTGACAGGTAAAAACCGTGGTGTGAAGCCGGCCTTAGAGTTTATATATATATATATATATATATATATATATATATATATATATATATATATATATATATATACAGCAGAAAAGTGAAGTTGTCCAGCGATGTAAAAGGAAGCCAGTTTCAAGTGCATGGATAAAACCAAGTAAAACATAACAATCAGACAGAAATAAAACAACAAAAACACTGCAAACTCAACACATTTCGGCTATGCTTTAATCATGGTTAAGGCATTGATGCACCCCCAGGCTATGGGGCACTCGGGAATTGGGCCGGTGCTGTCTCTCTGGGGTATCACGGTAGTCGTGACCCGGTCCCGTGGCCTGGGATCAGTCCAAAAAGGGGATATTTACAAGGGATGATTTGTTGTGACGCCACCCGGGGTATGTGGTTAGTAGAACCACTGCTGCCATATTCCTGCTGGGGACGGTGACTTGGGGCAGCATGGATGGTAAGCCCTCCTCGGGTAGGGCTGAGGGTCCCCAGGGCAGGAGTAGTTGGGATGGATGGGCTTGGTGAGGGATTGTGCTGGGTACAATTCACTTAGTTCCAAGCTGCAGCTCCTCCAGCCAGTGTGCAGGGACGACCATCTGTGGCTCCTCAGGTGGGATTCAATTGCAACATTTGCTGCTGCAGCTCTCCACAGTGCTGGGTGTCTTAGTGCTGGGAAGAAAGCAGTCTGAAGCAGAGATGCAAATAATCCAATTTCCACACACAGATGAGCTTGCAGGGTACTTTACTCAGTCTTTAGCAGCAGTTACAACGGGTCACAGTTCTTTCAGTACAGTTTACAACCTTTTACACTGCTCCGGCAACTCAACTGTGCAGGTCAGGTAGCTTTTCTGTGTTGCTCCCTCAAAGTCCTTCCGGGCCCTTCTCTGTGTCACGTGTCACGGGTTCAGTCTGGTCATCGCGGACTCACGGGTGAATATATTTCCCTTGCAGTCAGGGTCACCAGTCCTAGTATGACAACTGTGTTCCTAGTCCGTGTTGGAAAGTTAGGCTGCAGCACATAAAGTCTCTGCCCCACACCGATGTGTCTCATGATTAGGGTATAGAATCCCCGGTCACTTCTTCAGAGCCCGTTCTCTGTTGTCGGCCTAGCCCTGCAGTGTCCCAGGTTCAGATATTTGGGCACACCAGGCTCCTTCTGTCTGTCACTTTGCTAAGGGTTCCTCCGCGCAGCACGGGTCTATCTGGCTGCCGGGCCCTTGTCCTCCCACCTTCCTTTAGCTGTGGGGTCTCTTTCAGTCTTTCCCGTCGCTTCCAGGCTGTGAAGTAGGCTTTCTCTCCAGGGGTCCGTGCCTCTCAGGATTCTGCGTCTCCAGGGAGCCCGAAACTGTCTGGGAAGTCTCTCTCTGTTCTGCTCTCACTCTGCTGCAGCTTTGCAGCTCCCTTCTCACTGTCTGCTTCTTCTTCTCTATCTAACTCCAGTCTCTTCCTGCTAGGTTTTGTTTTGGTCACTCCACCCACTTTGTCAGTGTCCTCCTACGTTCCAACCACTGTACTACCCCGCCGCCCCTTGCCCATCCTAGAGTCCTAGGCGTAGGGTCGGTGTTTGTGCGGTATGGGTGTGTTTTGCAACCACCTTGCTTACCTGGCTGCACTTCCCTCTTGTGGCCTCCTGATCACAGGGGCGCCACAGCATAGCTGAAATGCGTCTTTTTTAGTGGACTTTACGATGTTTTTTTCTGGCTTCCTTTTACATCGCTGGACAACTTCACTTTTCTGCAGTTTTGACTTGTGAGCCCAGACCAGGGCCTTTCTATGCGGAAGTCAGTAGCTACCTCACAAGGGTGAAATGGTGAGCTGACAATAGATTTTTAAATTATATATTTACAGGATTCGTATATTTACAGTGGGATTTAATTAGAATCTGTCTATATACCTTGACAGAGCAGGAGTAGCTGAATATTCTCTAGTTTGGTGGGATATGGGTCTATTCAGCTTGTAATATAATTTAGTCTTCTTCCTTAAAGAGGTAATTTGCACATTTTTTGCCCATGGAGTATTGTCTGTAAGATTCCCTGCACCAGGTGGATCTTTGCAAGAATAATTAGTAAAATACTATTGTGGCCCCTGAGATCTGGTCGCCAAAAGGGGTAATGCACCCATTCCATGGGTGTGGTATTCCTGTTCTCAGGGAAACGGGATGGTAAGTCCACACACCCACAAAAGCACCCAACACACCCGATCCCGGGGACGGTGGGCGGACCCGATAGAGGGTGGGCTCAGGCAGGGGACGGAGAGAAGAAAGGTGGAGGGTGGGAAGTTAGTTGAGGCAGTCGAGAGCTGAAGGAGAAAGGAGGAATAGAGTTATTCTAAGAGGAGTGTGCTACACATGGACCAGACCTGCTCTATCTCCCAATACCTCATTTGATGTAAAATTCTGCTCCTGAGCTGTGACGGTGGCCCTGTGACTTCCAGCTCCTTATTTTGTGTTGCCATCCCTTCAAAGAACAAACCACAGAGGTTAGTCTTTTTATTGAATGTTATGTAACTGTGGTGCCCCTGCGGATCCAGTCGCCACAGAGGTACTGCACCCCTGTTAGGGTGTAGTATCCCACTTTCAGGTAAGAGGGGTACAGACTGGTACCGGGACACCCATGCCATGCACTAGGAACCATTGTAGTGGGGATGGGTGGAGAGGAAGTAGTTAGAGGGAACACCTGGGGAGGAGTAAAGCCAGTAAGAACACACATAGATGACGCAGGACACATGACAGAGGGTATAAATAGAGTGGGAAAGATCTAGAAGCAGAAGACGACAGTTGAACAGAAGAAGGAGATAGACCATTAAAGCAAAGGAGAGTGGAACAGTGAGAGTCAAGTTGGAGGCAAGCTAGAGAAACAAAGCCTGTCACAGAAGGAAAAGAACTTAAAAGAAGTGTCCAGAGGACTGAAGCTAGAGGGAGCTCGTCCTGAGGCCAGACTGAGGAGCAGAGACAAAACCAGGTGGCTCCAGGAGGAAGAGAGGGTCCCAGAGGCACAAGAGTGAGCAATCCACCCGTGGGGCTCGTATACGTTGTCAGGTGCAGGCAAGTAGAGGGACCAGGCCGCAGAACAGGTGCACCGGGAAACCCTAGACTAGTGGAGAAGACAGACCAGGCTCAGCTAGCAACCCGAAGTTTGTGGAACTTCCATGGTGACACAGTCGACTTCCGTACATATCTGCTGAAAAGGTGGCAATCATAGGGCTAAGGGGAGATACTGCAGGTTTACACCTAAGAAAAGCTCACAGTCACTGGCAAGCACAGTGTGAGACAACAGAGAAAGGACAGAGAAGGGGTACTGGTTATGTCGAGCCCCAAGCCCTGGGGTACTCGGGTATCAGGCTCAGAGGGGTTTGCGTGGATGTCACGGGTGGCGGTGCCTGAGCCAGTGGCCTGGATGACACTTCAAATAGGCGTTATGTACAGGGGATAAGACTTTGTTGTCTCGTGACGCCACCTGTAGTACCTGGTGAGGGATCACCAGCACCGCCACAGTCCTCCAGAAGGCGATGGTATCGTGGCAAGGATGGCAAAGCTTCCTACAGGTGGAGCTGGTTCTCTGGGGCAGCGTTCCCGTAAGCAAACAGGTTAAATTTTGTAGCACAAGACACGGAGGCAAAGTCACTTTCCCGGGTTCTTTACTGTAAACAGTCATCAGCGTACAAGTCCACAGTTCAGCAAAAGTTGTCTAAGAAATAAGTAGCTCTACGGGTGGCTGCGAGTGGATGCCAGGTGGTATGATGGTACCCGTGGTATGCCTTAGTTGACGAACCCGTGTCCTTTCTTCCCCGCCTAGGATGAGTCTATACCCAATTACTCCTTGAAGGTAGTCTTGGGGCTCCCCTCCCTCGAAGTGAAGAAGCAGGCAGACCGCTCTGTCTCACAGGGTGCCACAGCCAGTGAACAGACCGCAGCAGCCGGTTGACAACTTCAGAGGTGAACTCTGGCCGTATCCTCGGGTCCGGTGTTCCCGTGGTGGACTGGGGAATTCCCTGGAGTATGGTCGCTCCATGCTGGGGTCCCCCCTTTCTCTCTCGGGACCAGACTCACGCATCAGGCACCCTCTCTCAGGATCCCCTCAGGATTCCCTTTCATCTTTCCTCAGGATCAGCCTGGAGCTGTCCTGTTAGACCTCCCGACTCGCTCCACACTCCTCCTCGACTCCCCTCCAACTCTCTTCTCTCACTCCCTCTAGAGGTGACTATATCTCCCTCCCAGGAGTAACCTCCCACCACTACTCTAGTGTGGGAGTTCAGGAATGGGTCCCACACACCAGCCCAGCATCCGCCTGCAGTTGGGGAAGATTACACTGTGGCACCTCTATGGCTAGGCACCACAGGGAGGTACTGCAAACCAAATAGAAGGTGTGATGCCTGACCATGTGGGGCGTCACATTTACGTACCATCCTACCGTGTTTCCCCGAAAGTAGGGCACCCCCGAAAGTAAGGCATGGTGCCGGTTTTAGGGGGGTCGGGTAATGTAAGACATACCCCGAAAGTAAGACACTGTCTTACTTTCGGGGGCGCCCTACTGGTATATACAGCTGCAGCCCCCCCCACCATGAGTATACAGGTGCCCCCCCCCCGCGCTGCCGCCAACCTGTAAAGTAAAATATCATTCTACTTATCCCCGCCGGTGTCCCGCTGGTGTCCCGCTGCTGTCCCGCCGCCATCACGCTCTTCCGTCTTCATCCGGCTTTATCCGACTTCCTTCTCCGGCGCACAGACTGACGTCATTGTCTGTGCGCCGGAGATGGAAGACAGATGAAGGCGAAGGAGCGTGACGGCAGCGGGACACCGGCGGGGATAAGTAGAATGATATTTTACTTTACAGGTTGGCGGCAGCGCGGGGGGGGACCTGTATACTCATGGGGGGGCTGCAGCTGTATACACCACTGGGGGCTGCAGCTGTGTACACACTGGGGGCTGCTGCTGTGTACACCACTGGGGGCTGCTGCTGTGTACACCACTGGGGGCTGCTGCTGTGTACACCACTGGGGGCTGCAGCTGTGTACACCACTGGGGGCTGCTGTGTACACCACTGGGGGCTGCTGCTGTGTACACCACTGGGGGCTGCTGTGTACACCACTGGGGGCTGCTGCTGTGTACACCACTGGGGGCTGCTGCTGTGTACACCACTGGGGGCTGCTGTGTACACCACTGGGGGCTGCTGTGTACACACTGGGGGCTGCTGTGTACACACTGGGGGCTGCTGTGTACACCACTGGGGGCTGCTGTGTACACCACTGGGGGCTGCTGCTGTGTACACCACTGGGGGCTGCTGCTGTGTACACCACTGGGGGCTGCAGCTGTGTACACCACTGGGGGCTGCTGTGTACACCACTGGGGGCTGCTGCTGTGTACACCACTGGGGGCTGCTGTGTACACCACTGGGGGCTGCTGCTGTGTACACCACTGGGGGCTGCTGTGTACACCACTGGGGCTGCAGCTGTATACACCACTGGGGGCTGCAGCTGTATACACCACTGGGGCCTGTATATACCACTGGGGAGGTTGCTGTATACCACACTGCTGGGGGCTGTATTTTATAGTTAAAACAAAAATCGATATATATTTTCCCAATATAAGACATACCCCGAAAGTAAGACATAGGCGGCCGTCACACGGTGAGATATCTTTAGCGATATTGTAAGCGATCACGTGCACGCGCAATCGCTTACAATATCGCTCACATCGCTGGTGAGATGTCACACAGACAGACTCACCAGCGATGTGGAGCAGCGATCTCGCTCGTTACTATGGTACACATCGGGTAACTAGGCGCCGCGCGTCGCTTAGTTACCCGACGTGTACCATAGTTACCATCTCCCAGCATAGGCGCGGTCGCTGGGAGATGGATCATCGTGGTGTCATACATCACGATGATGCAGATCGTTGCATCGTTCATCGCTAGATCTGAGAACCGAACCTCAGATCAGCGATGTCACGATCAAGCGATTTACCATCGTAAATCGCTTGATTACATGCAACGATATCTTGCCCGATATCGCTTAAGCGATCAAAAAGGAGATCGCTTAAACGATATCGGGCAAGATATCGTTCCGTGTGACGGCCCCCATAGAGGGACTTTTCGGGGTAAAAAAAGTGTAAGACAGTGTCTTACTTTCGGGAAACACGGTACTACATCCTGTTATCCTCCCGACAAGTGTCCACTGAGGACACAGGCCAAATACCACAAAGCCGCACCTTCTCCCTATTGCTCCTGATTTCCAGGGGCTTTGGGTCGTGCAATTTTTATTGGTGAAACAGGGGCGAACCTACAATAGGTGCTGGTGTTGCTATCGCACCTGGGCCCTGGAGCCTAGGGGCCCCAAAGTCCTTTTTGGCCTATGAAAACCAATACTATTAAAGATTTCACACCATTGGGGCCCCATTGGAGCTTTCACATCTGGGCCCAATGAGCTTCCACTGAGGAGAAGCATTAATGAACATTTTTCACCTGTAAGGATTGTTGTACAATCCTTTATTACATTATATTGTAATGTATTCGTGGTTCAAAGTCCAATGCACAGGACCGTGATAACATAAGGAACAGCGAGGGAAGGAGGAATGAACACTGGCTATGAAGAGGTTAATGATAATATTTGGAAACACTAACAAAATAAATAGATATGAAGTAAAATAAAGAGAGGTAAAAATAAACAAACCCAGAGCGCCGTCACACACTACTGCGCATGCGCAGACACCACACTGCTGATGACAACGGTGCATTCACATTCACAACTCGTCAGCGCCTCCTACAGGGAAAGGTCAGTACTCGTGCTGCCGGAACTAAATTATCTCGGTCTCAGCTTCCGGGGGAGTTAGTTCTCCGCGTACCCCGTACCGGAACAGTGGTGGTTGGAGGCGGTAGAGTGGTAGCTTGTGCTGTGAGGGGTGCAGTGTGCCAACAGTAGAGCGCGGGGACGGCGGCCATGGCGTCTAATGTAAGTATACAGAGCTGCTCCATGTATATTGGGGCCGCACAGCACTGCTGAAGGCGGATGTACAATACAGATGTAGGCCATGTTTTCTGTTATCAATCAGAGTAGCTTCTGCTCTCTACCTTCCTCATCCTTCTCACTACACAGCAGAATGCTATATGTTCTATTATTTTCTGTTATCAGCCAGCAGCTCCTGCTCCTTACCTTCCTCATTCCCCTCACCAATGCTCTGTTCTATTGTTTTCTGTTATCAGCCAGCAGCTCCTGCTCTTTACCTTCCTCATTCCCCTCACCAATGCTCTGTTCTATTGTTTTCTGTTATCAGCCAGCAGCTCCTGCTCCTTACCCTCCTTATTCCCCTCATTGCACAGCAGAATGCTCTATTCTATTATCTATTATTTTCTGTTATCAGCCAGCAGCTCCTGCTCCTTACCTTCCTCATTCCCCTCACCAATGCTCTGTTCTATTGTTTTCTGTTATCAGCCAGCAGCTCCTGCTCCTTACCCTCCTTATTCCCCTCATTGCACAGCAGAATGCTCTATTCTTTTATTTTCTGTTATCAGCCAGCAGCTCCTGCTCTTTACCTTCCTCATTCCCCTCACCAATGCTCTGTTCTATTGTTTTCTGTTATCAGCCAGCAGCTCCTGCTCCTTACCTTCCTCCTCCTCACTACACAGCAGAATGGATTGTTCTACTGCTTTCTGATATCAGCTGGCAGCTACGGGCATGTCATTTACAACCAGATCCATCCAAAATAAGCACACAGTGATGCAATGGGACGCTCGCGCACCAGGGTTATCTCTGATCTGTGAGATGGATCAGTCATAATACCAGTGCGGGGGCATCCAGTTTCATAACGTTTTAGAATTGCGGGAGAATCCAGGGGATGCAGGTATTACCCGGATTCCAAAAAAACGGTAGTGTGAAACCATACACATAAAAATATAAAATTCATGTGTGCTTTTATTTGTTTATTCATGATAAGAAGATGGAAGACAATCACATTGTGCGGCTACAACTGACGCATTTCTGGTGCTACGGTGTCCTTAGTAATAAATTAAAGGTGACTTGTGCTAAAGTGAAATTTAAAAACCAAGAACATGGCATCACACCCCCATGGAGAGGAGGAACACTTAATTACAAATGCAATACATATGAGTGCCAATGTTTAATTCGGTGCAGGTCTGTCAGACTGATATCTTTATAAACATATAATTTTTCATAAAGTTCATTAACCTACATCCCATCAACATAAAAATGCATAAAATCTGCCCTCAAAAACATAAGGAAAGTTTATTGCTGTGCACAAATTTATGCACTGGCTGAGAAACCTCATATATTAATACTTTCAGAATTTATTCCAATTCATATGTTGCAGTTTCTATTGCATTGTATTACCGATCATATGACAAGCGTGCATTATTATACCAACATTTCAAAAAAAAAAATTTCAAAGTATTCTGAAGTGCTGTGTGCTCTATGATGCGTTACTTCAACACGTGAGATCAGACAGCTGTGTGCACGGGTTTGGCGTGTACGCTGTTGGGAGGACATCATTGCATTATAATTCTGATTAGTTCCCCATCCAGGTTTCATTAATATATAATATATTTCTGTTACTGTTCTTCAGGACATCCGAACTGATGTGGACCTTGCCTGTAGGGCTGCTGAGGAGTTTGTCAGTCTATATTATGAAACCATTGACAAGCGGAGAAGGGTAAGCTACTGCTTTTATATCTTGATTTCGAACTGAAACAGAACTCATTACAGCAGATGGCAGAAAGTGTGAGCTCTGTATAGTAGATGTAGCCATAGATTGTGACAGGATCACAACTAGTCCTTACATGGTGCCAAATACTTGAACGCCTTTCCTATGACTATAAACAGCAAAAGGAAAAAGAGCGGCACTCACCAAAGTTGCTAAATGCGATGTCCTTTATTGGGATAGTTGATACAGGGTGCAGGGAGGGGGACCGGTTGACGACGGCACCGTTTCGGGCGTGCTGCCCTTCAACGGGTCACTGGTCAGCACGCCCGAAACGGTGCCGTCGTCACCCGGTCCCCCTCCCTGCACCCTGTATCAACTATCCCAGTAAAGGACATCGCATTTAGCAACTTTGGTGAGTGCCGCTCTTTTTCCTTTTGCTGTTTATTGGACTGTTTGTTGCTGGCACCTCAAAGGCCTGTGTGACCCCAACCTCAGTGTCTCCACTCAGAAGAGTCCCCATATGGTGGTGCCCCCTTCCTCTCTGTTGCTGGACTTTCCTATGACTATGTCTCTACACACATAGCGTGTTGCAGCCTGTATATGCATCCACTAGCCCTAAAATCTGTTTCATTCTCACCAGCCATTTTTTAGCTTATCTGCTCAAATTCCCTCGCAATAAGCAGCCATTTATGTGATGAAGGTCCATGGAAGACCAAAATATACACACTGTTTATCATGGATTGTCACATTTATTAAAAACCATATTATCTACAAAGATATGTTATTGAGTGCCAAGGTGTATTACTACCCATACTTTAACAAAGGCGGGCGTACACACTCCACTAAGGGGGCTGAGGAAGCTGATGTTGGTGGCATCGACCATCCATCTGATGTGTATTAAGTGTAATGCTGTGCCTCATTTGGGTGTATTAAAAGGAGCCCTCTGTTTTCCCTGAAGATACATGGTCTCCAGAGGTGTCTGGCAGAAGCAACCATCTACCCATGTGACTTCTGCAGCCAATCACTGACCTTAGCTGACTTGTACTGTGCGGTGCTGAGGCCAGCGATTAGCTGTATCAATCACATTGATACATGGGATGTCATTATGAGGCTATGTTCACATTGTGCTTTTTTTGATCTGGTTTTTTTTTTTTTTTTTTTTTTTTAAAGGCCCCATTCACACACTTTTTTTTTTTTTTTTTGCTGCATATTTTTAAGCACAAGCTCGTCACAAACCAGGAGTGGGGGATTAAACATATAAGTGGAGCACTTGTTTCTATTATGGTGGGTTTACACACACCAATTTATCTGTTCAATCTCTGAACCAATCTCTGGTTGCAGTGAAATCATGGATACATTGCACCATTTTGTGGCTGTGTACAACATGGAGCAATGTATCCATGATTTCACTGCAACCAGAGATTGGTTCAGAGATTGAACAGATAAATTGGTGTGTGTAAACCCACCATTAGACCTTCCCTCTGAGTGTGCCACTCACGGTTTTAATTGTTCCACTCCTGGCTTTTTTTGAGCTTGTGTGTAAAAATATGCAACAAAAAAAGCAGTGTGTGAATGGGGCCTTACATTGTTTTTGCTGTGAACTGATCACTCAAATTTTCCAGTTTTGCTGTTCATTCTATGCTTTTGAAATGTGCTGTTTTTTCCCTTGAAAGTGATCCTCAAAAAAGAACATGCCAATTTCAGTGGCGTTTTTCTGGTCCGCTTTTCCCATTGAAACTATTCTGTATGGGAGAAAAAATATGCACCAGAAAAAGCAGATGAAAAAACAGATACGGTAATCAGTTTTTTGCTACATTTTTTTTAACAAAAGCTGATTGTTTCTCCATCGCATCATTGGGGGACACAGGACCATGGGTGTATGCTTTCCTGCCACTAGGAGGCGACACTAAGTAGAGATAACGTTTAAGTCCTCCTCCCTGCAGAAAACAGCCGTCAGTAGGAGTAGTTAATCAGTTTTAGCTTGGTGTAGCAAGGAGGCACATGTGAGCTATCTTCAGACCACATCTACCCTTTTTATTTATTTTTTACTTTTTCTCTTTTACCCTTTTTTACTGGCTACATCAGGCGACTTCTCCCTTTAGGGGCGCCACTCTCCTTGTAGCAAGGGGGATTGCGCAAGACACGCATCTCCCTTCTGGGGCGACGGACCCCTTAAGGGCTCCGCTCTCACCATTTGACCACAGAACCAGTCCTGTGGTTGATGGTCTTCCCCACTGGACTGCCTTCTGTTGCATCCTTGGGGGCTCTACCCCAAGAGATCCAAAGACATACAGCTGCCAGCTGCACACATCCCACTGCATTCCCCTGCATAACAGGGGGGATGCAAGGAGTGCATTCCGACTCTCATCTCCTCCACTCAAGGAGCAGGTGATTAAGAGCACCACGAAGACCAACTCAAGCTGCTTAATAAACAGCCACTGCAGGGCACCAGACCACAGCTCAGTAGTAGCGCGCCCGCCACCAGCTACTAACCACATATAGCAAGTAGCCAGCGGGGGGCTAGGGAACTTCTCAATCCAGGCCGCAACGACGCCATGCCGGGAAGCGCACCGCCGGTAAGTTCGGGATACGCGACCGCGGCTTGGGGGCGGCCATGGCCCGTACTAGCGGTGCAGTTCGCAAATATCGTGGGCCCCACTGTCATTCCAGGGAGCACACTATTGCAGGCCCTGGCCTTCACTCCAACACCGCCCACTCAGTGATTGGTAGCCAAAGCTGCCAATTTCGACAAGCCCCCAACGACCGCGTCACCGCCAAAAACACTTACCTCCTCCCCCCCCCCCCCCCCCTTCCTCCTTGATGACGCCATGTCACCGCCGCAAACACGTACCCTAATGAGCACGCCATATCACAGAGTAGGAGGCGGTCTATGTCATGCACCCTTGATGACCCGCACACCCAGACCAATCGGCGCACGGCTGCACATACAGGCCACGTCGCCCACACGGCGCAAAATTTAAGCGGACAAAGGCTACACCTGGGCTTCTGCAGCAGCCCTGTGTACAGAGCCCGTGTCACCAAGTTTTACCCACACAGGGGTAAGTGCATCATGTACCAACTGCCATACTGCGCTCCCATGAGAACACCCTTTGCCTAAACTGCAAGCCCCAATGCCCCATAGAGCCTACCACTGACACAGTACCCAGTACGTCTGACACCCTGGCTCTGATGCAATCGGTAGACTCATTAGCCAGAAAAATGCGGTCATTCCTTGCTCTCCATGCAGCCAGTGCCACTGACCGAGACCGCTCTCCTTCCCCTGCCAGGCTCCTCTCAAGGGGATCAGCCAACAAGCAGGGAAAGTCCCCAGTTTAGGGTCATCCGGGCGACCAGGAGACTGACCCATACAAATCTGTCCCAGGAACACTTGCCCACTGTGTCACCCATAAGAGACACATCTTGCTCCCCATCACCCGAAAACCAGCCCCAGTTGCTCTCCAAAGGGGAACTGTCAGAGCCAGCATCGTCCCAGGACCTGGAGACGACGGACACCCAGGCATTGCTTGACAGCCTCATTGAGGCCGTTAACAAAACTCTAAAAGTTAGTGTAGACCCTACCACCCCCCCCCCCGGAGCATACAGGCAAAGCGCTCCTTTCGAGTCTTCTCAAATCACCCCGATTTTAGGGACATAATCCGACGACATTGTGAGCTCCCACACAAGTGCTTTGCAGGTCACAGACCTATCGAAGACAAGTACCCCTTCACGCTGGACCAACATAAAGAGTGGTCTGTATCACCAGCCATCGATTCCCCCAGTATCACGCGAGTATCACGACAGCAGAACCCTCCTAACACTCTGACAGCTCATCTATCAAAGACCCCCAACGACCGCCAAATAGATGACCGAGCGCGCTCGGTCTTTGAAGCCTCAGGAGCAGCCCTCCCACCCTCTTTCAGGACGGCGCTGGTCGCAAAAGCCATGGTATCTTGGACAGATACCCTACACGACTTCGACCTCCCTCAAGGGGCAACAGACTTATTCCACCATCTCTATGGCCGGTGGAGTACTTTTTGCTAGCGATCCTAGACACAGCCAACTGCTCTGCATTGGCAGCATCGAACACCATCTCCATTCTCCGGACACTATGGCTCAGAAGATGGCACACGGACTCCGCATCTAAAAGATCCCTCATAACCCTACCCTACCAAGGCAGTCGCCTATTTGGGGAAAATCTAGACCAGCTCATATCCAAAGCCACGGAGGAAAAAGCAAGTTTCTTCCCCAGCAAAAGCTCAAGCGGCCCTTTCACTGCACACAGCAGCAATTACGGTTTCGCACCCCTCAAGGGACATTTGGATGGCCTACCTCAACAGTTAACACAGACGCAGGGTGGTCTGCCTGCAGGGGCAAAAATACCCCATTCTCATTAAAACCAATTACACATGGAAAAGCTGCCCGAAACAAGCCAGCTCTAAGGGCAGTAGACCTCAAAGATTGAACGCATGACTCTCCTCCCCATCCGCTCGACACCAACACAATAGGCGGGCACCTCCAACACTTCCGCCATTCATGGCTCGCTGTCGTACGCGACAATTGGATCAGAGACCTGGTGTCGTCTGGATACAAAATAGAGTTCTCATCCCGCGCCCTCCAAACCAAACGCTTGCCCGTTCTTCAAAGCCATCAACGCACTACTCAAAACTGGCGTCATAGCACCCGTACCAGAGACCGAAAGGTTCAGAGGATACTACTCAAACCTGTTCGTCGTTCCGAAAAGATGGAACACTACTCCACATCTTAGACCTCAAACAAATTCGTAAAGGTCCGACAATTCAAAATGGAATCCCTGCAGTCAATAATCGCATCAATGGAAAAAGGGGAGTTCCTAGCAACCATCGACATCCAAGACTCATATCTCCACATTCCCATCTTTCCCCCGCATCAAAAGTATCTACGGTTCACCGTTCAAAACCACCACTTCCAATTAATCTCACTGATCTTTGGCCTTGCAACCGAGCACAGAGTCTTCACGAAAGTCATGCCAGCCCTCATGACTACCCTCCATTCGCGGGCAGTGGTCGTCCTCCCTTATCTAGACGACCTGCTAATCAAGGGGCCATCCTTTCAGGCTTGCCTCGACAGCGTCCGAATAACATCGGACACGCTGTCTCTCCTAGGATGGCTCATAAACTCAGACAAATCATCCCCAATGCCGGGAGACCAACGATGAACGACCTCCCTTGCGCCACACTTCAAGCGCTGGGAGCAGGTAACCAGGGTAAACATTGGGTAGCTAAGCGCTGCGCTCAGCTTAGTTACCCGCTGTTTACCCTGGATACCAGCGTTCTCGCTGATTGCTGGTGAGTCTGCTTGTTTGACAGCTCACCAGTGATCAGTTAATGATGTTCCAGCGACCCGATCATTGGTCGGATCGCTGGAACAACGTACTGTGTAACGGGGCCTATATAGGGAGTTCTCTCCTGTTGTCAGTCTGTAACTAATATCTATCTACAGTGCTACCTCGGTTTTCGTCGGTTTCAGTTTTCGTCTATTTTTTTTTTTTCTTCTTTCAATGATAAATGTGCTGCGGTTTCGTCGATGCATCAGTTTTCGTCGTTTTTTTTTGTCCGTACATAGCTACTAATTTTGCAATAAAAATGTAGTTTCCCCTTCCAAAAAATAAAATGTGCACCCCTCTTCCCCCCCGCTTGTTCTCTACACCAAAAAGAATTTTTATAAAAATATATAATAACAACATGTGAAATGTTTATTTTTTTCTTTAGTGTTTCATATTCCTTTTATAGTAATTTCTGAGTGATTCTAGCATTATCTATCTTTATCCACTCTAAAAATGTGTGTTTTTGAAGGTCTTTTTCAATGTCTCAAACCAATTAATTGATTTTACATTGTTTCCTTTGTAAATCGTTGCCTCGATTTTTGTTTTCATCGATAGTGTTCAGACGGATTATCAACAAAAACCGAGACTGCTGTTTTTTTTTAATTTCCTAAAAGCAGATTTATGATCATATGAAACTTTTTATGGTCATAAATCAACTTGGAGACAATCCGGAGTAGGAAGATAAAACTATTAAGCCTCTTACAAACTATTAAATGACTGACTCCCTGGTCACTTATTCTGCAGTGAAGCATAGAAGCTGAAGACGCAAATGGTGCAGAATCTTCGTGAATCTCATAATGTATACATGAATTAAAAATAAATTGTCCAGAAGGTGTCTCTATATTTTAATGTCTCATGTTCATAAATGATATGGGATTTATGCAGTCACGTGTTAATGAATTTTCTTTTTTTTTTTTGTAGCAACTTACAAAGCTGTACATGGACACGGCAACTTTGGTTTGGAACGGCAATCCAATTTCAGGACAGAACGCTCTTATTGAGTTTTTTGATATGTTACCATCAAGCGAATTCTCAGTGACGATGTTTGATTGTCAGCCAGTCCACGGTGAGAAGGCTTCAACATCAATTTAACTAGCCAAGCAATATCTTCAGCAGAATTCAGATAGAGAAAGCGAAGTGTACTAGTGCAGCAGAAGGGTTTGGCCAGCAGGTGGCATAATTATACTTATGATTTGTAAAAGTCGATGCAATTTAATTAGGTGATGAAAGTTGTACAATAGTGACAGACACACAAGGCTGAAATGTCAAGAATTGGACGACTTCTGAATAGATTCCTTGGTTTATTTTTTTTTTTTACAAGTGACAGGTTTATTTTCGCAGCCCCTGAAATTCAAAACACATTCTACAGAAACCAATTCATTCCGGTTTATTGTAACTATCATGCAAGAAGTTTTTATAGATTTAAGGATTGGAAATTTCAGCTAATATTAATGGTTTCCCAACATTGGACCTAAATGTAAGTGACACATAGGGTGCGGAATGGGGTGTATGGATCACAGCTCAGCCTGTACACTCGGTGTCAGCCTGCAACAGCTGCAATCGGAGCAATGCCGCTGTCAACTGATTTCCACTTCAGTCTCTGATAGCAGGCATTTAAGACGCAGGTTAAGAGGGCTTATTGTTATGGGCACGCATCCCCACCCTGCCTCTGAAACAAGATCACAGCGTGTTGATGCGTTCCCTTCGGCAGTCGGGGACCTGCTAACAGCTTCCGTTGCTGCCATCTTGGTATTCATGTGAAGTCTCATAGAAGACAGTGATTTACACTACATACTGCAGTACTATAATGTATAGTATATGCAGGTATGGTTCAAGTTCCTCAGAATAGAAAAAAAAGGTTGACTATATTAATGTGAATCACCTACCTTTTTCTCCCATTTATAAGTAATGAAATAACATTGGGATCACAGAATCTATAAATACAGTCTATCAAAATGTAAAATTAACTGTAATCATTAGTCGCATACACTATATTGTTTAAAGGGCTTGTATGGGACCAACGTATTAATAACCCATACATTGGGTTAGGTTATCGTGTAAGATCAGTGGGGGTCCAACACCTGGCACCCCACCAATCTGTTGTCATCGGCTGTTGCAATGACAGGGTGTACGCAATGTGCTTCTGATTAGGTGATCACCTGAACCAAATCTTATTTAACAAGGGAAAGTATAAAAATACTGCTGTGGTTTTCACAATCCTCTTGCAATAGGAGACCTGGAGAGGTGTAAAAGCAACAGTGTCTTGCACCCACTGTGAAATTTGGTGGAGGATTGGTGATGATTTGGGGATGGTTCAGCAAGGCTGGAATTGGGCAGGTTAATCTTTGTGAAGGACGTATGAATCAAGCCACATGCAAAGTTATCCTTGAAAAACGCTTGCTTCCTTTTGCTCAGGCAATGTTCCCCAACTCTGAGGACTGTTTTTTTCCAGCAGGACAATGCCCCATGCCACACAGCTAGGTCAATCAATGTGTGGATGAAGGAGCACCACATCAAGACCCTGTCATGGCCAGCCCAATCTCCAGACCTGAACTCTATTGAAAACCTCTAGAATGTAATCAAAAGGAAAATGGATAGTCACAAGCCATAAATGAAGAGCTGCTTACATTTTTGTGCCAGGAGTGGCATAAGGTCACCCAAAAGCAGCGTGAAAGACTGGTGGAAAGCATGCAAAGATGCATGAAAGCTGTGATTAAAAATCATGGTTATTCCACCAAATATTGATTTCTGAACTCTTCCTGAGTTAAAACATTAGTATTGTTGTTTCTAAATTAATATGAATTTGTTTTCTTTGCATCACTTGAGGTCTGAAAGCACTTTCTTTTTTATTATTTTGACGATTTCTCATTTGCTGCAAATAAATACAACATTTTTAGCTTTGATTTTCAGAGGTCTGTTAGTAGTTTATAGAACAAAAGAACAATGAACATTTTACTCAAATATACCTATAAAGAGAAAAATCAGTGAAACTGTAAATTTTGCAGTTGTCTCTTAATTTTTGTTACAGAAGGTCACAAATAGTACAGTCTTCCATAAGTACCTGCTGCATGTATAGAAAAATATGGAAGAGGTGAATATACTTAAGTTCACCAGGTCCACACTTTATTTTTTGTTACATGATATAAATTCCATAGTACAGAATTACATACGTACATATTTCTTGGTCATAGCAGATAGCACTATTAACAGTTTAATTTAAAATCTTAAATTAATATTATTATGTTATTAAATTGTTTTAATTTGACAATGAAAATAAGCAAGTTTGCAATTTACTTGCTTTTTCTCTCTACATTCATTCTCCTGCAATGAGATCTTTTATCTTTCATAGGATAAAGCTGTTGCTGGTTTCCTTGAAGCTTGGCCACAGGAGCTTGCCCATACCCTGTCCCAAGTGTGCAGTAATTAAGTTCCAGGAGAGCAGTTACTTCTCAATATGCTAGTCGCCTCTCTCCAGCCCATTAAGTTCTATACAGCTGTTAGTTTCTCACCTCCCTCTCAACTGGTCTTTATAATACTGTACAGACACAATGCGATGGGCCTCTAGCATCTCTCACTGGAGCTGTGTGCTTGATTGAATGCACTGTTATCTCTGTGTAAGTACAGTAATAGCGGTGTGCACTCCAGGACAACCCACTGATGGCTGAATGTGGTACAGCAGAACTCATTCTACTAGTATTACAGCTCAGCCAAATAGTAACACTGTCACTAGGAGGAGAGCCCACCCTGCCTGGAACCAGAAAGTAAGGAGACTGCAGAGCTGCAAGTAGCTCATGAGACAACTTGAGAATAGCCTTACAGATAGAGAATACAGGAGATAACTACAACCTTCGCCTGTAAAGGTGCTGTCACACAGCACGATCTGGCCAGCGATGTCGGAAGCGATGCGCGGGTGCCTGCTCGCTTCCGACATCGCAGGCCAGCTGTCACATGGCACGACGTTGCCGGTGACGTGGCGGCGATGTGGGCGGAGCCATCGCTCGCTGGGCTCAGGAACGCTGCGATATAGGCTGGATCGCCCCGCCAACAGTGTCAGACGGCGCGATCCAGCCTAATCGCTGGTCACAGGTTGACAGGTTTATGAACATGTTCATAAACCTGTCAACCTGCGACCAGCGATAATTTGCAGTTGCGTCGCGCTGTCACACAGCGCGACGCACTTGCAATATCGCCCGCAACATCGCTGTTACGTCACTTTTCGGCGATGTCGCGGGCGACATCGCCACGTGTGACCCCACCTTAACTCCTCTATCAAGACCTTTCCAATAAAATCTTTTATCAACTGTAATGCTATTTACATTATCTAACTAATTGAATGCCAGCTATATTGGATACAGTATATTGGCTGCACAACCCATAAACTGAACCTTACAATCTCTGACCACATAAACATGGTTCAACCCAATTCCAATAAAATCCAGCATTTCTTTAGTGAAATATATCCCCATTACTTATAACAGTATGCATGAGACACCTTCTACTTAGCAGTTTGCTGCATAAATGGAAGTAATTGAGGGGATTGATCCAGACTTTTCACAGTGAAGCATATTGGGTTTTACTCATGGACACTTGGGATTCAACTATAGACATGTTATAACATGTTTGTGGTTCCTTTCTATTTAAATTGGTTGTCAACTAGTCGGACAACCCCTCCTCAACACAGTGTTAAAATAAAATAATTTATACTCCCCTCTGGCGTTGGCAATGTTCCAGCAATGTTGGCACTTGTTCTTCTGCGGCTCACGTGACATTGCACTATGTGAGCCCTGTAGCCAATCAGCTCTGACTTTGCTCTCCACACCATTGGACAAATTGAACATCCAGAGGAAGTCAGCATTGACCATAGTTTTAACTTCCTCTTGAATTTCAATTTGTCAGCACGGATTGTTTCATCATGTGAGCCCTGTGTCCAATGTGACGTGAGCCCCAGGAGAGCGAGTGCCAACACGACGAACAGCTCTGACACTGAATGTGAGTGTATAGTGGTGTTTTTTGTTTTTTTTCTGCTTGAGGAGGATTTGTCCTAGTTGTAAACCATCCCTTTAACTTATACATTTTTAACTTAAGATGCTTTCACATCAGCAGTAATTTGTAATTCAAAGCAAAACTGCACTTGCTGCACTGGCCGCAAGACCCATAGGGAATGAATGAGGCTTGCCAGGTTCGTGCCACAAGTCGGCGGTGACGTGGCAGGTGCAGAGACGTTGCTGGATCTGCCACAAATTATAAATTACAGCTGATGTAAAAGTAGCCTTACATCTTTTTTGCCACGTTAACATCTTCCAGTCAGCTGCTACTCTGTTCCATGTCATCCTCTGTATTACCTGTGTAACCCCAGTTGTAGTGCTATTACCAAGAACTCACGCATGTCTCATCCGGCAGAACTGCACTTGTCGCCCCAGACCGCAAGCCCCATAGACAATGCATGGGGCTTGCCGGAACCGGACCGCAAGACAGCCGTTGGGCGTCCGATCTGGTAGATGCAGCACCACCTGCCGGATCGGCCACAAACATCAGCAAAACGCTGATGTGAAAAGGGGCCTTACATGGGTGAAGGACATTGATTTTACTGCCTGTTATAAAGAAAATAATTAAATGTAGGTAGCACAGATTATGTCTATAAAGAAGTCAGCTCGCCATAACAGCCCATTTCTTTGGGAGTGACATTGCCACCAGTGACAAAATAGCCATAATATCCAGCTCAACTGATATAAAAATCTTCAACTTTATTTTGAAAGTTATAAAATATCTTTACATCCACAAACCATTCATGAGTGGAAACACCAACGCATTTCTGGTGTACATGACACCTTTACCTATGGTGTGAGTAAAGGTGTTGTGTGGGCCAGAAATGCGTTGGAGTTTGCACTGAGGACGGTTTTTGGATGTGAAGATATTTTTAGAACTTTCTAAATAAAATTGAACTTTTTATATCATTGAGCTGGATCCTCTTTGAAAAGAACAGGTTACAACTATGGAGGGACAGTAGTGGGAAGATTGAATATGCTGTCACATGAAAGTGAGATGCCCAATGTACAGACTTAGTTGTGATATTTAGTACGTCAGCTATCGAATGTTGATTATTCTATTGAAACGGCGACCATTTAAAGTTGAACCTGTCACTAGGTTTCTCCCCTATAAACTGCAGCCACCACCAGTAAGCCCTTATATACAGCATTCTAGAATACAGTATGTCAGTCCACAGGCCAATCTGTATAACATAAAAAATACCTTTTATTATACTCACTTGGGGGGCGGTCCAGTCTGATGGGTGTTGCTGGTCTTGATTCGGCGCATCTTTTCTTCTTGCGATCGCCATCCTCCTCTGTCTTGTGTGGATGACGTGTCCTAAGTCACCCTCACAGTGTCCTCCATTGCACTCCTGCATACTCACTTCCCTCTACCGTGGGTAGAGCAAAGTATTGTAGTGGGCATGTGCTGTCGTTCTTTGACCTTTCCCCATGCCATTACTTTACTCAGCCCTCATCAGAACAAAGAAGTGTGCAGGTGCATAATTGAGGAAACTGGATGACTTAGGACTAGTGATGAGCAAGTGTAAGCGTTACTATTCGCATGGATAGTACAGAATTTGCGATATTGGTTTCTCGGTGAGTAACGCTGGTGCTCTTGAGTGATGTGTCGATCGTTATTGATCTGACACATACTGCCAGTTCCCTTCATTACACAAAGTGAGCTAGAAGCTCAGTGAGTGCAGATTGGATGTTAGGATCTCTCTGGAGGGCACGGCAAGGTGTTATGTAGTAGAAATGTAAAAAAGCCCACCCTCTCGCTCTGTCCCGGAAAGACTTGTTTTATGGCCGGAAGTGTGTGGGTGGAGCCAATCACTAATTGACTAACGTACTCGCTATTTGGACGAATATGCGAGTGGTAAAAAGTACTCATTACGAGTATAGAGAGTGCAAATATTACGCCACCCGCTCATCACTACTTAGGATGTGTCATCCATACTAAGCCGAGCAGTAGGACGGCATTATACACATCGGCAAGTGGGGTTACAATATTCTAGAATGGAGTATAAAACTGCTTACTGGTGGTGCCCGCAGCTTATATGGGAAAAACCTGGTGACAGGTTCACTTTAAAGGCAACCTGTCATGTCCTTTTTTTTTTAATAAAGTTATTATAGTGGAAACACACTTTTATGCGAGATATTTGTATGAATCCCGCTTGACTCACCTGGAACAGTCCCTACCTGTCTGGATTGGAGCATGGAGTTGCATAGAAACACATGCAGCTTATGTGTTCCTGTTCAGAGAGGCAGGGAGCTGTTCCAGGTGATTCATGCGCGTATCTTGAATGCATCTTGCATAGTGTGTTTCCAGCCTTAATCCGCCCCAATGTTATTTAGATTATGTAGTGTCCAATAGCAACCTGTTTTTTTGTTTTTAATATTATTTATCCTAAAAAGCACTTTAAATACTTGGATGTTTTCATTTGCTAGCTGGGCAAACAGTCATCCAGGCGGTTAGCAGATATGGTAATCACCTGTAGCAATGTTGAAATTAATTTAAAGCTCTCTACAAGGACCTGTGTGATGTCATGACTATGTGACTGTAATGGGCAGAGCCAAGTACCTTGTCCTCACAAGGCCTGCTTAGCTAATTCCGGTCACATGGTTGTGACATCGCACAGGATTTTGACATGTTTGGTGTTGCTTGACATGTCTGCTAACCGCCTGGATGACTGTTAGGTTTTCATTAACAAGCTGCCCAATCTAAAGTGCTTTTTGGAATAATTTTTATTTTGCTAATGAACTGTACATGATGTAAATATTATTGGGGGCAGTTTAATAACAAAAACAATGACAGGTTCCCAAGCAGATCCAGCCCTAGATATTAGTAGGATTTTTATAAACAGTAGTAAATCTACTCATTCACTTTTTTTCTTTCTTTGAAAGACATGGCTACTCAAGGACAGAAGACAGTGCTGGTGGTTGCACATGGATTTGTACAATTTGAAGCAAATAAACATCACTACTTTAACCAAATTTTCCTCCTGACGCTGCACACCACACCATCAAACAGCGTATGGAAGATCGCAAGTGACTGCTTTCGTTTCCAGGATTGGAACTCCTAGACAGGATGATGGGAACCACCAGAGCTGGACTAGATACATTGGGTGGGAAGGAATAGGGGCCTGGCTTGAAAGAAGAGCCTAATCTGAGGGGGGATTTCTTCATTCAATAGAGCTGATTTCAAAACTTGAAGTCTGTAACTCCTTTGCAAAGATTCCTTTTTTTTTTCTTTTTCTGTCAACGACTTGATAATTGTGTATGGCTTTTCCTCATTGCTATTTGTACATGGTGGGAATATCTGATGTTTTCCTTGTCGATGGCTAAAGCGTTAAATTTTGTACCATTGCGTATATTTTGTACTGATATGTTAATGATTTACATTTTCAGAAACAAAAGCTATTCAGGTAATAGACAAGACCAGCCTTTTTTTTTATTATAGAACATTTATGTGGCTTTAATATCTTTATTAATATAGTTATCAATTTCAATTAGAAATTGTGTGTGTCATATCTTATAAATGAAGTCTTATTTTGATAACAGCACTTGATCCATTCGTTTGGGTAACCTGAGATGTGACGTGACTAATAACTAAATTTTTTTTTTTTTTTTATAAATTTAACTTTTATTAACGTTACAAATAATACAGAGTACACTATATTGTGCAGAGTAATGCACAAAGACATCATACAAGCATTATATCGAAATATTGTTAGCATGTTGTCGGTAGGCCTGAAATATGAACATGCGAAATTCAGGTCTCTATCCATGACGATGAAGCTGTTACCGACTACTGTCGAAGGATCAGCATAATACTTCTTTATCTATCATATAATTGCGAATAGCTTTTTTGCCCCCGGCGTGGTCATGTGGATACGCGCGAAGCATTGGCCGCGATGCGGCCATTGCGAGTCAGCGTGGTCATGTGGATACGCGCGAAGCGGCCATTGCGAGCACTTCTATGTCGACTCGCAATGCCCGCGCAGCTCGACGTACTAGAATCCCGATGCATGTGCATCGGGCTCCCAGCTAGTACTATATAACCAGATCACTCCAGAGTAGTAAACGGAACAGAAACTGCAACTCGAGTGTGAGTTGATAAACTAGAAGATACTGAGTAAAACGTGAACAAGAAAGAAGAGGAGAGCAAAGAAAGTCTGAGGAAGAGAAGGGCAGAGGGCTTGCGGTCAAAACAGGCAGGCGGATTTGTCAGAATGTGGGGGGGGGGGGTGCAGGTTTCAGACACTGACTTAGTGCATATTCAACCTTTCTCCAACAGTAAAATATGATCATTGGTTCCCTTAAACTCCATCCAGTAATACCAGGTTCTGACGAACCGGTCCTGAGAGTTGTGGGTTATAGAAGTGAGGTCTTCGAGCAACATTGTCTCATGTATCCTGCCGAACCACATAGCCATCGTAGGAGGGTCATTTTTCTCTTTCGCCTCATTGGGGTACACGGGACCATTCTGCTATCTCTAGGAGGCTGACACTAAGTGAATTCTAGAAATAAAGAACAGATCAGCTCCTCCCTTGCAGTATACAGCCCCCTGGCTGGGCCAGGCCCAAACCAGTTTTAGCTTAGTGCCTGTAGGAGGCAGATGCGTCTACAGACCCACATCATTTTTATCGATTCTTTTTGATTTTTGTATACAGATGAATATTAGACGGGCGACAGCCCCCTAAGGGTGCCTGTTGTGGATTCCTTGAATGGAATTTCTGGTTTGGAGCTCCCTCGTGTGGTTGAGACTGGTGATGCATCTACCCTGTCTGTGAGCGATGTATCACCTGAATCTGATGACTGGAGGGTTGGTTCGGATTGGGATATATAGGTGTTGATTTGGCCGGCTCTTTGCCAGTGGTGAATTGTTCATGAGGTGACTGCTTGTCTCCTGCTTTTCCTGTTCTTGGCTCAATCCCTTAGATAAGTGAATGGTGGTTTGTTTGTTTTTTCGGCAAATCTGTGGCTCGTTTGTAATGTGCCTTTTGTATTTGAATGATTCATGTTTCTGCTCTGAGTGTAGTATTTGTATGTCTGCATAAGTGTCGTTTTTTTCCCTGCATTCAGTTAGGGAGGAATTTCTCCCTACTCCATTAACCATTCCCATATCTGTCTGTAGTTTTCAGTTTTTGTGTAGTGTCAGTTTTTCTGACTTTGGAATTGTTCACAGGAGTCTTGCTGGTTTAGTGGGAGGCGAGTCCGTGTGGGCTCAGATTTTTTGCACATCCAGCAGTTGTTTTTTTTATAGGGTTTTGCTGCTGTTCGCGCAAGTAATCTGTCCTTTCTCTATTTAGTTACAGTTGGGCCTCTCTTTGCTTGTGTTTATTTTCTGCCTGTGTATTGTTTTTCATCTCCACTAACCGTCGGTATTTGTGGGGGGCTTGCTATTCCTTTAAGGTCTGCTCCGAGACAGTCGGGTATTTCCTATTTCTGTTTTCAGATTTAATTTAGCCCTGTGCTGAGGCGCTATGGGGCATCATAGTGCGCTCCATGACTACTTCTAGTTGCGAGGGTTAGTCAGGATTCTGAAACCAGTATTAGTTTCCAACCTCTCCTGTGAACACCACATGTTACTCCTCAGTTGCCGATTCATAGCAGGTGCTGCTTTCGCAGCCATCAACAGGCGGGACTGTGGAGTGTCGCCTCCACGAATTCCCTTCTGCTGCGTTGGATTATTTTGGGATACTCCATTATCCTTATGGATGATCAGCAGGGTGACTGCTTCCCTAAGGGCGCCAATTTCCCAGCCATCAACAGAAGGGCACGTGGAGTGTCTCCTCCCCATATCCCCCTCTGCACCTGGCGTACACCCCTCATCTAAGCCCTGTGGGACATTATGGCTCTCTTCAGCCTAATATGAAAGGGGCCTGGGTCGCAGGCTTAGGAGCACAGCCTACAGATAGCAGCATAACCCCCAGCCTCTCATGCACAGAGCCTGGGTTTGGCAGACAGCGCTGCAAGGACGGACACCTGGCTGCAGCTCTACTGACCCCACAGCCTAGGCACCATCCCCATGGTTGATGAACGGCCTAAGGACTCCATGGTGACTGACAATAACCTGCAGGGTAAGATGTGACCAGATGCCAGTGTAGCTCCCGGCATCTATATGGTGGAGGGCTCCCTAACTTATCACCTCTCCTGGCACATAAGACCTCCGGATCCCTCTCCTCAAGGGGGGACGAGTGCTTCCCACCTCCGATCCGCATTTTCCCCTCCGCTTCTCGACCGCAGCCATAAATTCTAAGCCCCGGTTTCGGCCTAGCCGCAGTTCACACCTCCGGCCAGCCCCTTTTAATGACGCGGTATTCCCACGCACACCCCCGATGTGCCGTCATATCAGGCGCACCTGGCCCCAGCGCCTGGTCCCGCCCACTTATGTTCCCACCTCTCCTACACAAGGGGGCACAGAAAATCACGCTTTTTGTCTGCCGTTGTGGTATAGAGCACAGCAGAAGGGCACACGATGCTCTGGACCATTTGGACCGCTGGCATCCCTGGAGAGGTCGGTACCAGACTTCCGGGCACAGGACCATCAGACTGCTCAGGGGGGGCTCTCCCCCTTTCTGGTAAGGGTGAACCCCTGGGCTGCAGAGCTCTAGAGCCCATCCATCCACATCAGTCCTCACCTGCAGCTCAGCTCTGCTCAATCACCCCTGTATATTCCAAATACAGCCTGGTTACTTTGTTTCTATCAGGAGTGCCACTACCTTATTTAACATGCAGAACTCCAAAGCCTGTAAGGCTGGTTTCACACTGCAGTTTTTTCATTGATCAGGATCAAAACCAGGAGTCTCCAAAACCAAGAACAGGTGTCAATCTTTCAATTATAGTTTTTCTCTGCAAGTTCCTTTCCTGGTTTTGACACGCAAACCTGATCAGGGAAAAAACTGCAGTGTGAAACCAGCCTAAGAAACGTTCTATGCCACATATGGTATTTTATACCATCTCATACCACTTCCGTTCTGTCATGTGACTGGCATCCACAGATTGATTCTTGAGTATTTCTGAGTTCACCATCAATTAGATTAACATAATGGGCGAAGCAATGGCGTTAGCCGAATCACCCACAGGTCTGCAAATGTGACCTCCGGCATAGAGACGTCGGCAGAGGAAGGAGGGACAGGGGGGACATGGGTAAATAATGACAGCTGTGAGAAACATAAACACGAAAAATATGGTATATATGGCATTCAAATAAATATTGCCAAGATGTGTAAAACAAATTAATATTTATGAGTAGGTGAAAATGAAAATGACAGACATAGTGTCTGTGACATGTATAGAAAAAACGGACGAATGAAGGATGTGTGAATGGGAGTGTTTGTGCACATGTGCCTATGAAAAGATGACTCCCAAAGCTGAAACAATAGGAAGAATTGTAAATGTTGGTTGTGATGACACAGTCTTTCACAATGTGTGGGGTGGGATAAATTTTCTTACTTAGCAAACAAAAGACCAATATGTTTTGTCAATGTCATGTTTGTTAAGTCATTGTTTCTTGCCAGTCTGCTCGGAGCCTTGTAGATTCCTAATTGAATGTAAATTAACTTAATCTCTCCTTCTACCTTAAGCCCTAGTCACACATAACAATGTCACAGTTACAACGATCTCTCTAACGATGTTACAACGATCTCTCCAGCGATGTCGTTCTGTGTGACACTTAAGGGGGTGTCACACGCGTCAATATCGCCTGCACGATATCTGCTGCACGTGACGTTGCAGCGATATTGACGCGTGTGACATACTGAATCAACCAGCGATAAATCGCTGGCTGATGATCGCCAGGTTTTAGAACCTTCTCTAAAACCTGGCGATTGTCGCCCGGTGGACACGCAGCATCGCTGCGTGTGACACTGGGAGTAGCGATATTCCAGCTCCCAGCGCCTCTCACAAGCGCTGGGAGCTGGTAAACTAAGGTAAACTGCGGGTATCTAGGCAGCGCGCGCTGCCTAGATACCCGACGTGTACCTTAGTTACCAGCCTCCTCCGCTCACCGGCTGGTATCTAAGGTACACAGCGGGTAACTAGGGACCCTAGTTACCCGCTGTGTACCTTAGATACCAGCCGGTGAGCGGAGGAGGCTGGTAACTAAGGTACACGTCGGGTATCTAGGCAGCGCGCGCTGCCTAGATACCCGCAGTTTACCTTGGAGACCAGCCTGCTCCCGCTTCCAGCAGCCTGGCAGCGGGAGCAAGACATTGTGGAAACGATATTTAAATCGTTTCCACGATGTTTCTGGTCAATTGATCGCTGGTGAGTCTGTCTGTGTGACAGCTCACCAGCAATCAGCCGTCAATGTCGTCAGCGATCATCTCACTGACGACATTGACGCGTGTGACAGGCCCTTTAGCAGCGATCAGGTCCCTGTTGTGAGGTCGCTGAGCGCTGCAAAGTGCTGTAGGTCATTTTTTGATCGTTGGTTTCCCGCTGGCCAGCACACATTGCTGCGTGTGACAGCGAGAGACCAGCAATCAGTGACCTCACAGGGCTGGTAACCATGTTGGCGCTGGGTGCGGTCCATAGTCGGTTCAGCGTGCGGTCTATAGTTGGCGCTGGGTGCGGTCCATAGCCAGTGCCACGTGCGGTCCATAGTCGGCGCTGGGTGCGGACCATAGTCGGTTCTGTGTGCGGTCCATAGTTGGCGCTGGGTGCGGTCCATAGCCGGTGCCGTGTGTGGTCCATAGTTGGCGCTGGGTGCGGTCCATAGTTGGCGCTGGGTGTGGCCCAAAGTTGGTGTTGAGTGCCAAGAAAAAAAAAATCATAGCAATAAAAAAGGGGGGTAGCTGAGGGCACCACTTAATAAATATGAGGATCTGCCCCTAGCATGTCAATCACAATATGTTTATTTAGTGACTGACGCACAAGACATGGGCAATATTTAAAAACAATTAAAAAGGCAAAGAAGGCCTGTATGTACGGGCCCTTCCCTAAAGTTATAATAAACAATGGTGTACTTGGTATAGGTATCAAGTTATACAGTAATCTGTGAACAATCAAAGTTACATCATTAATGGTATTAACTATTCTGTTAGTGTTAATACCATTAATGATGTAACTTTGATTGTTCACAGATTACTGTATAACTTGATACCTATGCCAAGTACACCATTGTTTATTATAACTTTAGGGAAGGGGCCCGTACATACAGGCCTTCTTTGCCTTTTTAATTGTTTTTAAATATTGTCCATGTCTTGTGTGTCAGTCACTAAATAATCTTTGATCTTTTTTGATATTTAAAGGTTGTTATTTACAGTGATCGCCCTTACGATTGCAGGTCAGCTTTTCTCTTCAAATGAGAAAAAATAAATCATGACATTGCACTTTTATTGCAATTTCACTGCACTTGGAATTTTCCTTATTTTGCAGTACCCTATATCATTATTATTATTTATTTATATGGTAAAATAAATGATGTCATTAAAAAGCATAACTCGTCCCGCAAAAAATAAGCCTCTTATGTCTATAGTGACGAAAAATAAAAAAGGTTACGGCTCTTGGAAGAAGGGAAAAACTGAACATTTCCGGATTGTAAAGGTGTTAAATATTGATGTATGTGGTTAATGATGCATGCTTCTGGGGCTTTTTTGTGGTAATACTTCATTCCTCTTTCCCCCTCAGTATATACACCCCCATTGTGTACCCTGACGTGGCTCCATGAATTACAATAGCCCGTGGTCTGGATTGGGTGAGGTGGCACCAATCTACTAATGATATATTGTATCTGTTTATGGACCTTGTAGTGTTAGGGTTAGAGTCCACCTCAACATTCCAAATGATTTTTTTTTTTTTTTTTTCTCTTTATTGTCGTTAATAGTATGTGTGTTTTTCATTTTGTATCATGTTGTTGTTTGTTTAAAAAGTTTGAAAAAAAAACTTTCCAAATGATGACATCATAGAGCATTGTGACATCACAGCTCAGTGTCTAGCATTAGAATGTGCACAGGCTCTGAGCTGTCATTTCACTGGTTGCATGGTTAGTGACTGGACGTATAGACAGCTGCTGACCATGAATCCAATTGCACTAGAGATATATCAGGCAGATGGACTGAAGAATATTCTTCAGGACTATGGCCTCCACAGTAAGGAGCTTCCACCCGATGGCATCATCAGTTTTACTCTCAGAATTATATTAAAACTGGTATCTGATTGCTACGATAAAGACCAACAAGGTGACCTCACCTATGAAGACTGGACGGATTTAAATGTGACCTTCAGGACATTAATCCAGCAGGTAAGTGCCAGACGCTCCATACAGAACTTCACCACAGCTGATTTGTGGTCAGATATTCCTATATAACATGTGAGTGAATCCTCAGAACTGGAGTCCTTGTATCTGCAGAAATCTTCTCCCATAATCCTGACATCCCGTCTGTCATCCACTTCCGGCGTCACGTTGTCCAGCTATCCCGCTCTGTGCCAGCCATATTACCACATCCAAGTGATGGGGGCCAGGGGCTGACTGGCACATTATAGCCTGGGGGACAGGCGCACAGCAGGGGCCCATGAATAGTGGCTCATCCTGAATGAAGTTTTCCCATCAACAAAATACATTGGAATCAATAGATCTTGGAATAATTATCTCCACAATTGGATGTTATATAAAATGTTCCTGGGAGGAGAAGACAAGGCACAAATGGGCGAATGGGAGCAACAAATAGATGGATAAAGGTGATAGAATAATGTTATTTAGGGCACAGATACAGGGGAGTGATTAAAAGCACTTAACAATGGGGCACATAGGATACACTGCAGTAATAGTGTCACATGCCTGTAACTTCAATGGCTGGCACAAATGCTACAGAGCCATCCATGTGGGGCCTGGGTGCAGCAATAGTGTCACATGCCTGTAACTTCAATGACTGGGACAAATGCTGTAGAGCCATCCATGTGGGGCCAGGGTGCTCCAGGGACTCTGCAGCACCCAGCCCATCCTTTGGCTGGCCCGGTCTTCTACCTACCCTGGCTTCTGTGGTGGATATTGACGGCTTTGATTACTATTTTGTGACCACTGACTATACCCCATGCACCTTATTATTATTATTATTATTATTATTATTAATTTATATAGCGCCATTATATTCCATGGCGCTTTACATGTTAAAAAGGCCAGCAAAGTTATTCCCATAAGGGAAGAAAGACGATCATATGGTCATTTATATGAAAGTATTAATTTTTATTATTATACAAAAGACTACACGGTACAGGGGGTGAGAGTAAGGTAGTAAATCCACTGATACAATTGATGTAAAAATATATTATACCATATGCATACTTCCAGTAATTAGAACCATTCATTTATCAATATATCAAGAGTATACATATTTATATTTAGGGTACTGAACCATCACAATTTTTAATAAATATCCAGACACATGGGACTTTCATACTCCACTGTAGTATATATTATTATAAATCACCATAATACATGGTACATGAGTTTAATACTTATATATGCTTTCATAATATGCGGATACAAGCGGGATCAGGATTGGCATTATTATTATAGTGTCATACATTCTTTACTCCCATTTTCATATCATATAGTTAGAAATAGTCTACATATAATTCGGGTTAATACCCAGTATATATTATTACATGCAGACAGCAATTTATATTATTCCACAGAATTCAAAAAGAGGTATTGAATATCATAATATGAGAGTATCATATGTATTACATATAACCACCATTTAAGATGCAGCTGTGTGGCCCATATGAAATTCAGAGTCTCAAACAACACAGGCACTGCACAAAAAAGCCTATGCCTGCAGCATTATCAGCCTCTCAAGAGAGGACATGTGCTGCAGCCATCTCCAGAGCCCGTACCATATCGGCTAGATGTAACCATAGATCATTTGACCACTATCCTCAGGCTCCAATATACACTACAGTTAGGAAAATCAGTAGAGTCATTATAACAAGGTTCAATACCTGTTTAGATTGAAGTTTGTATCAGGCGTGCGCCCTTATGCGCATTTCAGATTACTCCTTCGTCAGAGGGCATGTTAAAAAGGGCAGACTAGGACAACTAACATAGTAACAATACAAGTAACAATAAATGTTGACAATTCAGTTGTACAGAAACAAGAGGGGAGAAATCCTGTCCACAAAGGCTCACAGTCTACGAGGGGCGGGTGGGAATACAGTGGGAGGGGTAAATTCTTATTGATAACAATCTATTGTAGCCTCTAACGTCTCAATAGCTTGTGCTCGTTATCTACCACCTGACATCTTACTATCCGGCACGGTCTGGTATTACACCTTCATGCTTGGATTTCCAGTGATTTGTGGTGTTCGGGATTCTCCTGTTCCATCCAGGTTTGATGTTGCCTTGTCTTCCTACCAGCTGGAGTTGTATAATGATTGCACATCTCTGCCTGGTTTTATCACACCATTATATTGTGTTGTTAACCTCTGATTGCCATCATATTGTGCCATTAACACCTGATCACCAGCTTTTAGTTGTAAGGGCGGCTTCAGAATGCGGCAGCGTCCGGTCCGGGGCTGTCAGGAGTGACAGCCTGGAGCGGAGTTTTTTTGCATAGAATCCTGTCGGGCTGTACGGAGCTGGATCGCGCCGGGTGGTAATTAGCTGCTATCCGGCTGCCAGCTCGCCGGATGAATCCTGCAGAAGTGGGGATTTGTCTGCCGATTCCAAAAACGTTGCATGCACCGGTTTTGGAATCGGCAGACAATTCCCCACTTCTGCAGGATACATCCGGCGAGCTGGCAGCCGGATAGCAGCTAATTACCACCCGGCGCAATCCAGCTCCGTGCAGCCCGATGATATTCTATGCAGAAAAACTCCGCTCCAGGCTGTCACTCCTGACAGCCCCGGACCGGACGCTGCCGCAGTCTGAAGCCGCCCTAACTACTAGGCCTTGTACAGCTACGTCCCCTACTAGTTTCTGTTCCAGGGTTACAGCTATCCCGTATATGATTTTTTTATATATATATTTTTCATTTCTTTTGTTACTTGTTACATATTGCCCGTCACCACATATCCAGATGGTCCTACTATATGATATACATCATTGTTTACTGTATATTTGATGCTTTGTTACATTTGTGCCAGCCATTGAAGTTACAGGCATGTGACACTATTACTGCAGTGTATCCTATGTGCCCCATTTTTAAGTGCTTTTAATCACTCCCCTGTATCTGTGCCCTAAATAACATTATTCTATCACCTTTATCCATCTATTTGTGTCTTGTCTTCTCTTCCCTGGCTCACTCTTTACCTGGCATGGTGAGCACCCTCTATATTACTGCCTATACCTTAATGTGGTGCAGCCTATTCTGCTTTCTTACATTTAAAATGTTCCTGTGCCGAGATAATCTAATCTTACTTATTGTAGCTCAACCTGGTATGACTCCATTATACACAGCTTTCCTATGCCTCTGAATTCCTCCATGCTTAGTGTATTGTATCTTGTAGACTGTGAGCCCTCGTGGGCAGGGTCCTCTCTCCTCACCTACTGTATCCTCACCCATTCCTTGAAGACTGTGAGTCCTCGTGGGCATGGTCCTCTCTCCTCACCTACTGTATCCTCACCCATCCCTTGTAGACTGCGAGCCCTCGTGGGCAGGGTCCTCTCTCCTCACCTACTGTATCCTCACCCATCCCTTGTAGACTGATCCCTCATGGGCAGGGTCCTCGCTCCTCACCCACTGTATCCTCACCCATGCCTTGTAGACTGTGAGCCCTCGTGGGCAGGGTCCTCTCTCCTTGCCTACTGTATCCTCACCCATCCCTTGTAGACTGATCCCTCATGGGCAGGGTCCTCGCCCCTCCGCTGTATCCTCACCCATCCCTTGTAGATTGTGAGCCCTCGTGGGCAGGGTCCTCTCTCACCTACTGTATCCTCACCCATCTCCTGTAGACTGTACACCATTGGTAGGTCTTAGCACCAGGTACGTGCTGGCATACTTGTTGAAGGTGCCCATCGCCCAGCGTTGGATGGTCAGCATTGAGGTCGGGGTGCAGAACAGTCTCTTGGCTCTGGCCGTTCTCCAGCTCTCGTTCCAACGGGCTGAGGCCGACCTCTCATCTCAGGCACCTTTTTTGGTGGCCCTAAGCAGCACCTCGGAAATGTTACTTCTGGTCCTGTTACAGTTTGCCTACAGAATGTTTAAAGACAACACCTGAGGTGCCGCGTCCTGTCAGCGGGGTCTCTAAAAAGTTTACAAAAGTTCTTTTATTTATATTCCCACCTTCTAGATTTCCTAATATATTGCCACCGCCCCCGGCGTGCCACAAACCTTCCATTAATACATTCCATGTAGCTAATACTCATGATATTCCATAACCTCAGGCTGACAGGTTTACACTCTCTGACCCCCCATAACTGTGCCTACAGATAGTAAAGGGTTAAACCAATGGGAGATTACCTATGTCACTATTGTTAGTATCCTCAGCATCAGGGGCGTAACTACAATAGGTGCAGGGGTTGCGATCGCACCCGGGCCCTACAGCCTAGGGGGGCCCCAAAAGTCCATTTGACCCATAGAAAAAGATGAATATTATTAAAGATTTGCAATAATTGGGGGCCCCGTTGGAGCTTTCACATAGGGGCCCCTGGGCCTGAAGTTACGCCATTGCTCAGCATGTGTTCAGCTTTGGGGGGGGGCAATGGCTATTCTCTATACAATACTTTGTAACGTCTGCAGGGTACGACCAATTTTTGTTTTTTTCTGGTATTTAAAAGATTAAATAGAAATTAAAACCATCATGTGTTGTGTGTGTGGGTGCAAGAATCAATATCTACACTTTATGTTAAAGGGGCCACATCCTTTGGGGCTAAAAGTTCCGAAAAGTTGCGCAAGATTTTCCTTCCGGTTGTAATGGATGACATTGACTTCAATGGGAAAGTCAAAAACTGCAATGAAATGTGTTGTGTTAGAGCGGAGAGAAACTGTGAGTATCTCGCATGACTCCATCTCATACAATGCACACCTTCCATAGGGCTCCAGATCATATAATGCACCCCATCCATAGGGCTCCATCTCATACAATGCACCCCATCCATAGGGCTCCATATCATATAATGCACCCCATCCATAGAGCTCCAGATCATATAATGCACCCCATCCATAGGGCTCCATCTCATACAATGCACCCCATCCATAGGGCTTAATCTCTTATAATGCACCCCATCCATAGGGCTAAATCTCATACAATGAACCCATCCAAAGGGCTCCAGATGATATAATGCACCTCATCCATAGGACTCCATCTCATACAATGCAACCCATCCATAGGGCTCCAGATCATGCAATGCACCCCATCCTTAAGGCTCCATATCATACAATGCACCCCATCCATAGGGCTCCATATCACATAATGCACCCAATCCATAGGGCTCAATCTCATATAATGCACCCATCAATAGGGCTCCATCTCATACAATGTACCCTATCCATAGGGCTCCCAGATCATATAATACAACCATCAAAAGGGCTCCATCTCATACAATGCACCCCATCCATGGGGCTCCATCTCATACAATGCACCCCATCCATAAGGCTCCATCTCATACAATGCACCCCATCCACAGGGCTCCAGATCATGTAATTCACCCCATCCATAGAGCTCCAGATCATACAATTCATTCCATCCGCAGGGCTCCATCTCATACAATGCACCCCATCCATAGAGCTCCAGATCATGCAATGCACCCCATCCATAGGATTCCATATCATGCAATGCACCCCATCCATAGGGCTCCTTCTCATACAATGAACCCCATCCTTAAGGCTCCAGATCATATAATGCAACCATCAAAAGGGCTCCATCTCATACAATACACCCTATCCATAGGGCTCCAGATCATATAATGCAACTATCAAAAGGGCCCCATTCCATACAATGCACCCCATCCATAGGACTCCTTATCATGCAATGCACCCCATCTATAGGGCTCATGATCATATAATGCACCCATTCATAGGGCTCCAGATCTTATAATGCACCCCATCCATAGGGCTCTATCTCATATAATGTACACCGTCCATATGGCTCCATCTCATACAATGCACCCCATCCATAGGGCTCCAGATCATATAATGCAACCATCCACAGGGCTTCATCTCATACAATGCACCCCATCCACAGGGCTCCAGATCATGTAAAGCATCCCATCCATAGTGCTCCATCTCATACAATGCACCCCATCCTAGGGCTCCATATTGTATAATGCAACTATCCATAGAGCTCCATCTCATACAATGCACCCCATCCACAGGGCTCTAGATCATAAAATGCACCCCATCCATTGGGCTCCAGATCATACCAATGCACCCCATCCATAGGGCTCCATCTCATACAATGCACCCCATCCATAGGGCTCCAGATCATACAATGTCCACTGTGAGGTTAGCGCATGCCCAGTGCATACAGAGGACTCGGTTGCAGCGTAATTGACACCGACTCGTGCTTCTATGTAACCTATGTCTACCATTTATTTTTCACCACACATATGACATAAACCGGGTAGCACATAAGACATTACACATAAGCACTCTTAGTTTACATATCACATAATACATACATTACATATACAATAGAACACATATTACATTTTGGACTACATTCACCGGGACCCTTCACCACATCTCCATTGAACACTAGGAGCACTAACGATAGCTCCAATGGTGGTCACAGCCTCCGAGTCTTATCTATACATTTTACATACATTTAATATTAATATCTATCAACGGAATCACTTCATAACCGTCGATCCCAAAGGCGGTTTCAGCCGCCTGGCTCTCTTTACTTAGCTCAGACTACACCACACTTAATCCTAATACAGAGCCCATCATAGTTGCAGAGCTCACTATAACAGAACCCATAGACGAGACAATTGTAGCATTAGGCCCCGAGTACTTGTCCCCACCTTACGGAACACCTGTGACACACAGGCCCACCGGGCTCTGAGTACAGCCCTGTTCACACAGGTCTCATACAGGCTGCTATACTGGAGACAGCCTCCACACATCCATCCAAGGTCAACGGGATCATAACATGACCTATGGTCGGTCCCAATGGTGGCTACGACCGCCTGGCCCTTGAGCCGTACTTGGTCTCTCACACCACATGGCATAGTACAGGCTCCAGCCTGACGGGGAACTTACGCTTCGCATGCGGTCCATCATACTACATCCATGGACGACATCCATACTGCTCCACACACACACAGCACATCATACAATATCCAGGGTGCTGCTGCCCTCCCAGGCACAGAACAGGGATTGGCAAACCTGAGTTACGGGGGAACCCAGGGTCCCCAAGGTCTCCTCCTTACATCCGAGTGAGCACCCTCCAGGGTCGGCCAAGGCTCCCCTACTCTAGGGACCTACTTAACCCCTGTGTCTGGCCACAGGCTCTCACACACTCCATCAGAGCGACAGGTGCCTCCCGCATGGAGAAGGGCTGGCTTCCCTCACCGCCCCTGACATTCACATCCTCAATGACTGGATGTTTCTCACAGACTGAACTCCTTCTTCTCTCTCAGGCCGGGTTCACATTTGCATTTGTGTCTGCATGCGGAGGGCATCCAGGCGCAAATGCTGCCATACTGATGTGAACGCAGCGGAGAATCTCCACATGAGTTCACATTGGTATGGTGCCCAGCCAGCCAATCAGCTGTCTCGGCGCCGGCCGGTAAGCGAAGATCAGCGGCGGCCACCGGGAGTACTTTTAATGTGATCCACAGAGTTCTCCTGCGCTGTCATGCGGAGGACACTGCGGATCCATTGAGATCCATGCATTGTTTGTGCACTTATGGGTGCTTGCAGATAAAACAAGCCCCAGCGAATGCACAAAAAATGCAACAGGCTGAATTCGGATGGAGGAGGAGGGCGCACAAATTATGCGCATTCGAACGTAACCGCAACTGAACGCAGCCAAATGCACGTGGTATGCGTTCCCATGTTAAACATAGGAACGCAGTGCGCATGTGTTAGGCTGCGTTCACAAATGCAAATGTGAAACCGGCCTTACTGACTGAACACCAGGCAGCTTCTTATCCTGGCTGCCACACCCACACCTGCAATGTAGTGCTTTCAATCAGCATCCACTCTCAGCCACAAACCTGGCTGCAGTTAACCCTTTGTGCACTGGTCAGGTGAACAATTACCACATTTTCAGACCTGGGTGCCATTAACCCACTGTGTACCGGTCAGGTCTAACAGAGCAATCACCCAGAGTAAAACAGGCTCATGTGAACCGGCTCTTGTGCTGTATGCCGGCCATGAGCTAACATGCCTGGCCACACCTCACAAAGCCCATGTGATGCATCCCGGCCATGGGGCACCATGCCGGCCGCGCCGCCTCACAACACCAACCATAGGGCTCCATTTCATACAATGTACCCCATCCATAGGGCTCCAGATCATATAATGCACCCCATCCATAGGGCTCCATCTCTTATAATGCACCCAATCCACAGGGCTCCATCTCATACAATGCAACTCATCCATATTGTATGACTCCAGATCATATAATGAACCCCATTTATAGGCCTCCAGATCATATAATGCACAGTTCATAAAATGCACCCCATCAATAGGGCTCTATCTCGTACAATGCACTCCATCCATATGGCTCTATCTCATACAATGCACTTCCCACATTATTTCCCATGAGGTCACTGATTTAAAAACAAAAAATAAATGTACATACTCACCCCTCTCCTTGCAGCTCTAGTCTCCCAAGTGTCTGTATGCCGCTCTGCAGATCTTGGCACAACGGGGCGCTCAGTGATGACGTCATCACTCCCTGCCGTGCTGATTTGCAAAGCGACAGACAGAGCGGCCGGCTCGGGATTAAGACTATAGGAGCGGCGTTCATGGAGAATCCACACAAGCAGAGGACTCTCCAACGATGCCGCCGTCTGCCTACCATGAGGCAACCTACAGAGGTGGCCTCATGGTAGGTTTGCCCCTGCATAGTCGGCGCCATATGCGGTCCATAGTCGGTGCCGCGTGCGGTCCATAGTCAGTGCCGTGTGGGGTTAGCCTTGCGGGGGGTGTCCCTGTTCCCCATTCCAACGACACTGATACTTGCACCGGCACTTTTGTAATATGCAATGGCGCAACCAGAGTCTGGTGGGCCCCACTGCAGAATTTAGTGCTGCTCCCCTGCATGTTGATGAAACGTATGGGCCTCATGTAACATTCTAAATCCTCTAAAGACTCACAAATTGACCCCTCTCCCACTTCATTATGTATTAATGTACCTAATCCTGCTATATATGGCCCTCCTCCTGGAATATGGCCCTTACTGTGGTATATATGTCCCCCATCCTGGTTTATATGGTCCGCCTCTTCCCGTCACCATAGTCGTCCAATTATTATAATGCATCCCCATATATCATCTCCATATATTACAATGTATCCCCATAGTCCGCTATGTATTATAATGAATCCCATAGTCCTCCATTCATAAGGTAGGCCCCATAGTCATTCAATTAGTATAATGAACCCCCATTATCCTCCGTATAATATAATGCAGCCTCACATCCCTCCATATATCATAATGCAGCCTCATAGCCCTCCTTATAGCATAATGCAGCCTCATAGCCCTCCTTATAGCATAATACAGCTTCATATCCTCTCCATATAGTATATTACAGCCTACTAGCCTCTCCATATATGCAGCCTCATAGTCTCTCCATATAGTATAATACAGCCTCAAAACTCTCCATATAGTGCAGCCTCAAAACCTACCATATAGTGCAGGCTCATAACTTTCCATATAGTGCAGTCTTATATATGCAGCCTCATATCTCTCCATATAATGCAGTATTATGTATGCAGCCTTATATCTTTCCATATAGTGCAGCCTTATTATGTGTAGCCTCATATCTCTCCATATAGTGTAGTATTTTATATGCAGCCTTATATATCTCTATACAGTGCAGTATTATACTGTATATGCAGCCTTATATCTTTCCATATAGTGCAGCCTTATGTGCAGCCTCATATCTATCCATATAGTGTAGTATTTTATATGCAGCCTTATATATCTCTATACAGTGCAGTATTATACTGTATATACAGCCTTATATCTTTTCATATAGTGCAGCCTTATATCTCTCCATATAGTGCAGTATTATATATGTAGCCTTATATATGAACCCCCTTTCCCCCATAATCCTCTTGCCATACTGCACTCACTTATTAAAAAAAATAATCTGTACTTACCTCTCCTGGTTCATTTGCTGTTCCGGTGGTCTCCTGGAGACTCAAAACTCAGGAGAAGGAGGAGAAAGTGCTGGCCTGCTGTATGCGGTCCCCAGTGGAACGCAGGTCGGGAAGCTGGCAGGACAAAGGGGAATGGAAGGAGCAGCAGCAGGAAATAGGAGGCCTCCCTCCCCTCCTTTCCCTGACACACGGGCCCCAAAGTGGCCTGTGCTGCCGCGCTGTCTAATGGATGTGTGTCCATGTGAAGTAGGCGCCTGGCGCTGCGATCTTGGTGCTCATTGGGTCGGCTGGTGGCGCAGGCCCCTTATAGGTCCGGGCCCCGTCACAGCAACGACCCCTGCTACTGCGATCGTTACGCCACTGATCCTCACCCATCCCTTGAAGACTGTGAGCCCCCGCAGGCAGGGTCCTTTTTCCTCAACTACTGTATCCCCTTGCCACCAAACCTCTGGATTGTTCATACCGCTCACACGTGATTCACCACTACCTCCCCCGTCCTCCCATCCACAAATGCGCCTCCTTCCATCTCCCTCCCCGCCAACCCACTGTCATCATCCTCCGCCGAGCACCCGTCCCTCTCCATCGCCTTCACCGGTGATCCGGTCCAGAGAGGCAGCTCCCGCCCTCCAGAGGGTCTCCGGGTGAGCGGTGAAGCGTCGGTTGCCAGACCCCACAGGTGCTATGGCGCAGTCTCATTTGTGGCTCCCCCCCTAGTTTCTCACGAAAACCAGCAAAGATGAGGCAGGCCCCGGAACAGGCATTAGCCACTCCCTTTCTGCCATGTCACTTCCAGAAGCTTGTAGCTCCTCTTTTCCGGCTTGTCACTTCCTCCCCTCCGCCGTGTCGCTTTAGGGAGCTTGTAGTTCCTTTGCTCCCTCGGGTCACTTCCGGGAGTTTGTAACTCCTCCCCTACGTGTATCAGCTCTGGAAGCTTGTATCTCCTTCCCTCCACCACATCACTTCCGGATCTTGCAGCCCGCCAGCCCTGTCCCTCTGCAGGAACCGCTGTATTGTCTGCACTGGGGGATGGGGATACAGTTTCAGAGCACGCTGATTGGTCTAACCTGAGCGATGAGCGCTCCCGCCAGCTAATCACTCTTTAAGGCCCCTTTCAAAACAGCGGTATTGTGTTATTCGTGGTAGATCCGGCAGATGTCGCCGCACCTGCTGTGTAACGGCCGACTTGCGGCACCCATCCAGCAAACCCCATTCATTTTCTATGGGGCGTGTGGTCAGGTACAGCAAGTGCGGTTTTGCCGCATCCAGCTGAAAACGCAAGTGTCCACACATTGCCACAAATCCTATACAAATGCATTAGAAAAAATTGAACTTTTGCCACATTCGCTTTTTGCAAAACAAATGGAAATCGGCCAGATCTGCAAATATGCAGATATGAAAGCACCCTAACCATATGGTAAATAAAGAGAGTGCACCAATTACCATTGATGCCCCCACTAGCAATAACTACTCCATCATTACAAGTATCACCTAATAAACTTTACCTATACAGTCCCCCCGCTCCCCACATACATCCATAATATCAGCACCAAACACAGCAAGGATGCGCATACCCAGCCCACTATAGCAGCATCCCAACACTTCCCATCAATACTGAAAACACAATAAATCATAGTAACAGCCCTGATACCTCACCTCAACTATTATACAATGCCACATTAACTGTGAAAACGACAGCGTAATGCCCCAAACCCGACGCAATGAACCCCATATCGTAAGGGTAAACAGTCCGGCAGTCGCCCACAACCCACCCCATAGTCACACCAACCCTCTAGATGACGTTCCCCATCCTCAGAATGGTCCGGCGCATCTGAGAGTATGCTCCCCCCGCATAGCCCACTCACCCCTGCAGCACGCTCCCCACTCACTCCTGCAGCTTGCTCCCCGCTCACCCCCACACAGCCCACTCACCCTTGCAGCACGCTCCCCACTCACTCCTGCAGCTTGCTCCCCGCTCACCCCCACACAGCCCACTCACCCCTGCAGCACGCTCCTCACTCACTCCTGCAGCTTGCTCCCGCTCACCCCCACACAGCCTACTCACCCCTGCAGCATGCTTCCCACTCACCCCTGAAGCACGCTTCCCACTCACCCCTGCAGCACATTGCCCGCTCATCCCCACCCAGCCCACTCACACCCTGCAGCATGCTCCCCACTTACCCCCGCACAGCCCACTCACCCCTGCAGCATGCTCCCCGCTCACCCCCACACAGCCTAATCACCCCTGCAGCACGCTCCCTACTCACCTCTGCAGCACGCTGCCCACTCACCCCTGAAGCATACTTCCCACTCACTCCTGCAGCACATTGCCCGCTCAACCCCACCCAGCCCACTCACACCTGCAGCACGCTCCCCACTCACCCTCGCACAGCCCACTGACTCCTGCAGCACGCTCCCTGCTCACCCATGCACAGCTCGTTCACCCTTGCAGCACACTCCCCGCTCACCCCGCATAGCCCACTCACCCCTGCAGCACGCTCCCTGCACAGCCCACTCACCTCTACAGAATGCTCCCCACTCAAACCTGCAGCACGCTGCCCGCTCACCCCCGCAAAGCCCACTCACCCGTAGAGAGCACATGCGAACTTACGTGGCCGCCATCTTAGGACTCTTGGGTATACAAAGATGGCGGCCACGTGACGACCCACCACAAGATTACAGTAATTACAGGATTAAGTTGAAGGGGAACTTGGTGGGACCTAATAAAGTGGATAATGAGCTGTCTCTGTCTATTTTGTATGCAAAAAAAAGATTTATCTCAATGTTGTTGTTTTTTTCTTTTTACTGAAAGTATTGCTAATTTGCTGGCTGTTATACTGACAACGACAATAGCAATAGGGCTTGATGCTAGCTGCCAACAAACAGCTGACATCAATCCCTTTATTAGCCAGTCTACCACCGCTACACGACAGCTGGAGGAGTGGGGTAACCGCCAGTTTTGTCGTCCTGCATGGTGGCGCCTATTCTGGGGTGGCTGCTGACTGCGAATCTCAGCATGGGGATCCTGAACATTTGGGCCTTACCACGCTGAGAATTAAAGCCCCCAGCTGCCTGGTTTACCTTGGTTGGCAAACTTAAATACAGCAAAACCCATGCCATTTTTTTATTATTTATTTAAATAAGTAAAAAACAAAAAAAAATTGGTCTTTCCTGTATTTTTCATTGCCAGCAAATACAACACCAGGTAGCGGAAGTTAGCAGCCAGTAGCTGCTTGGTTTACATGCCCATGGCAATAGAATACGCTGAAGCACTACACAATTTTTACCAGGTGTTTAAATAGTTTATTAATAAAAAAAACAGACACAGGTTTTTAAATAAAAATATAATTACATACATTAGGAGAGAGCTCAGGGGGAAGAGAGATGGGTGGGACAGACAGCCACCACCCCCAGAGCCACAGGGCCCACCTCCATCGTCATGTCACTGCCCTTCCGATGTGATAACATCTGGCCCACATCTAGTGTCACATAGATGGCCACCTCTGTTGTGTCCTCTCAAATCAGGATTTCATTCCTTTTTTTCTTCTTCATAGGCTGAAACAAGATGTCAAGATGGAGACTCAGATCTTTTTGAAGAAATGGTCCAGAGAGTCCAGTGTGTGCTGGAATATGACGTCCCATGGAATCTCCAGGTAAGGAGTCATCGTCTTCTCCATCACACTTTGTCTTTGTTTTCTGATCTTCTCCTGATCAGCAGTGAGATATCAGAATAGCTAAACATACCCAAGAGGAAAAATGGGACATTTTGAGCCCATTCTCAAGAAATATATACCAATTACAGTGTAATGGATGCCCTCCACACCTTTCGGGTGGGCTATCATCTTAAGTGTCTGCCGCTAAATTGACGCTTTGTCTAAGTGTGTGCACGCCACCGGTAAGAACCACGCTGACAACAAGTCAAAGTAGAGCTTAATGACAAAAGCTTTATTCTAGGAGGGGTTAGCAGTTTTTAATACTTTCCATTAAAGGGGCATTACTTAGGGGTGTTTCTAGGGGGTGTTAGCATCACATTATGCTGAATCTGTAGTGTTATTCTGAAGAGAACATTCAATCATATTCTGTGTGTTAGTATTTCAATTCAGCCTTGGATTAGTACAGTACATTCGGTCCAGAGACATTCTGATAAGAACTGCTAAGTCTAAATAAAACCAATATATATAATAGCTTCTAAGACAGGAGAATTCAAGAGGAGGGGAGTATGAAGGGGAAGAAGGAGACACAAGAATTAACTAGAGGAAAGGAGCAAGACCTTTTCCTACAAACAGGCCGCCAGCCTGCACGCTGGAAGATTTCTGGGTGTCTGCAATAATTTATTAACTATTCATTAACACATTCATTGCCATGACATTCCCCCTTTGGAGACAATCAAAATCTTTCCCTAATTCTTACATTTCCCTAGGGGGGCGGGGGGGAAAGGGGAGAGGAGAGGGGAAGGAGTCTTCACCAACTTTGAGACAAACTGTAATGTCGGAATCCCTTTGTAGTCGTTAGCCGCACCCTAAGCAATCCCTACTCTATCTTCTAAGATGGATCTCAAGTTCTCGTATTTCTCCAAGGGATCTTGCGGCAATGGCAATGGCATCACTCTCAGGTGTATATTTCTCCTTCAGCATCGGGGCCTTTGAGATCTGCATACATTGTTGTCACTGTCTCCTTCATGATGTGAGACATCATCTTCTTGATGCAAGGTATTACACAGCATGAAATTAGAGCCAGTACGAATAGAACACAAAGGATTATTATACCTAGTTTGATAAGTGCTCTCTGCCATCCATCCCACCACCCAAACCAAGTGTCCCATGGATCCTTAACACTAGAATTATGGGCTAATTCTTCTGACAGGTCTGTGAGTCCTTTTAGGGCTTTGGCTATGCTCCCATCTGTAGCGGTGTTTGCCGGAATATATTTACAGCAGGTTGTTCCCATTTGTTTGCACACGCCCCAGCGCTCCGCTAGGATCATATCCAAAGCCACCCTATTCTGAAAGGCCATGATGGAGGTGGGACCTAATTGTTGGACCATCCCTTTTAGACAATCTCTTGGGAAGTTCAAGAACCATTGTTGATTATAATACAAGTCATTTATCCAAGCTACATTTTTGTTTGCAGTTATTATGGGTAGGATAGACTCGAACCCTGCTGCCACTTGGTCTCTAGCCTTAAATTTATGAAAACATGAGTGTCCAGGGACCCTTTGACCCCCCTCTTGTTTCTGTTAAATATTTTGATCTCTTGGACTGCCTGTTTCCAGCTTGGCTGACCTCAGGCAGTTGGGTCAAAAACGTGAAATGGCATGATAGCTGTTACCAGGGCACATTGTCCTTTCCAGGGAGGTTGTAGTCTGGACCTAATCGTCATATTCCCACATAACCAATAAACATCAGCGAGCTGGTGGGTCTGTTCTGTTAACAGAGAGTCATTGTACAAGCCACTGGGGGACATCTTAATAATATGACTACAGTAATTTGGTGGCATTTTTCCCACTCTTAGGCCGATACCGTTGCGTTCAAAACAAGTGTAGTTTCCTGCATAAGGGGTGATCCCATGGCCAACCGATTCTGCTTTCAGATAGGGAGGGTATTTGTGTGATAATGCTTGGCACCTTTTTGACTTGCCTGGGTGATCAGTTTACAGGGTTAGGATCAGGCCCGGCGTCAGCACCCGGCGCACCCGGGCAAGTGCCGGGCCCAACTGCTTAGAGGGGGCCCACCGGGCCCCTGAGGGCTAGGGTCACACTTGCATTGTGACCCTAGCCTGACGCAAGTATTGTCCGCTGCAACGCAGAGTGTTTAATGCTATGCACTGCCAGCAACGGAGCCCATAGAAACCCGATGTTTACTTTGCCAACCAGTGGTTGGCAAGGTAAACTTCGGGTTTCTTTGGGCTCCAGCGCATAGCATTAAAAGCTATGCGCTGCAGCTGAAAATACTTGCATCAGGCTAGGGTCACAATGCAAATGTGACCCTAGCCTCAGGGGCCCCTGAGCACACTGCCCCCACAGCCAGAGCCATATCCATGGGGCAGCTGGGGGGTCATTTGCAGAGCGACCGGAGGAGACCGTAGCGGCAAGAAGAAAGATGAGGAGAAAGAGAGATCCGGATGGCCAGACACTCCGCATGGCTGCGGTGCCACCCATATGGCAGTGTGGCTCCATTGAGCTGCTTGCATTATTTGAGCGCTTCATGATGCTTGTGTATATACCAAGCATCCTCAGACGCACAAAAATGCAACATTTTGCATTTGAAGGGCATTTTTAAAAAGCGCAAGGGAACGCAAGCGCATTTTAGCCCGCTCCTAACAACGTGTAAAATACTCACTGTCAGAAACAGCTCTTGCTGGTTTCGGCAGTCACTGTTCCTGTAAGGCTGCTTTCACATAGGTGTTTTTTTTAAAATGTGGCAGTTGCGGTAAAAAAACCTCGCATCTGCCGCATTTTCCGCCTAGCGGCTGCACTTGCTGTGCATTTGCAGCAAGCCCCATGCATTGTCTATGGGGCTTGCGGTAAGTGTGCGGCAATATATATATATTATAGTCCGCGATATGTACTAAAGGGGGCCCACTGAGACTTTTTCGCCCGGGGCCCACAGAAACCTGGAGCCGGCCCTGGTTAGGATACAGTGAAAATCCTCTAAATTCCCCCTTGGGTCTATTGGGAAAGGTACAGTACCCAAGTGGGGCCGGCCAGTGGAGCAAACTATGCAGGATGATCGATTCTGACTCATAGCAGTATACCTTAGCCATTCTAACCAAATGTTGGAATCAGTGAATCCTGTCTCGAGGACTAGTTTATCCTCATATGTCATTTCTGGTATATACCTTGCAGCTTTGATTTGGGGTGCTAGCCGGTCTGCTATGTTTTGCACCCAGAGTTGGTCCAATATACTACCTCCCACCGTCTCGTAACCTGCCCCCCCTGCTTTATACAGAGTATATATATCAGGATTAAGGAGCAAAACAACCATGTTCGGCTTCTGGATCTGGTGCCTTCTTATAGTGGGATGCGTGGATCCATGTAGGCCTTCCTTCAACCTTCACAGCCGTGGAGGTGACCAGCAGGATTTGGAAGGGGCCGTCGTATCTGGGCTCAATGGCACGTCTGCTGAACCTTTTAATGAGAACCCAATCTCCTGGCTGGATCTGATGGGTTCCTTCCAGATTTTGAGGATCTGGGAGAGAGGAAAAGACTTGAGAATGTATTTTAGCCAAATGCTTTGTTAATTCAATAACAAACTTAGTCAAACTGTCATACTGTAGGGTCAACTGTTGGGGAAAATACAACCCTAGTCTGGGGGCACTTCCAAACAGAAATTCATAGGGACATAGCTTAGTTGCACTAGCTGGGGTGTGTCTGACACTGAACAATGCGAGGGGAAGACTTTCATACCACGGCTTCCCCATTTCCTACGCTGCTTTCAGCATTTTTGCCTTTAATACCCCGTTTAATCTCTCGACCATTCCAGAACTTTTGGGATGATACGGAGTATGGAGGGCTAACTCTGTCCCCAGGGCCTGCCATATCTCTTTGGTCAGATTGGCTGTGAATGCTGGCCCTTGGTCACTCTCTATGGTTTCTGGGACCCCATATCTGCACACTATCTCTGAGAGGAGTTTCTTTGCAGTGGTTTTAGCAGATTGGTTCTTCACAGGGAAACCTTCTCGCAATCCAGAGAATATGTCCACGACTGCTAGTGCATATTCAAATCCTCCTGAGGGCGACATCTGAATGTGGTCAATCTGTATGCGTTGGAAGGGGTAAAAGGTCTTGGTGTACACTTCTGTGGAGTTTTCTCTGTTTTTCCTGGGTTACACCGGGCACAGACTAGGCATCCTCTGGTGTAATTTGCTGCCATTGTTGAAAAGCCAGGTGCGCGGTAGTACTGTCTCACAAGATTGTGCATCATTTTTGATTGATGGGTGGAGCCATGGGCCCATCTGGCAATCATTGGGTAGAGGGCTCGTGGGAGGCATGGTTTTCCTTTCAGTAATATCAGATGCTTCTCATCTTGCACAGCTCCATCTTGGATCCATTTTCCCTTCTCTTTATTGGATGCTTGCTTCTGCAGGGTCAGGACCATGTTTTCCCAGTATTGTTCATCCGTCTTCTTGTCTGAATCTTCTGCTTGTCCTCAGTCTGTCAAGAGATACAAGTTGGAGGGTTCTGTGATGAGTGGCTTTACTGCTGCTTCCTTTGCTGCCCTGTCAGCCAAGTCATTCCCCATGGCTTCTCTTGAGGTCCCTCCAGTGTGTGCCTTTACCTTAAGTACCGCGACTCTTTCTGGCATCAGCAAGGACTCCAGCAATTCCTTCACCGCTCTATGGTGGCGTATTAGAGTTCCTTTGGCTGTAATGAAGTCTCTAGCCCTCCAGATAGGCCCGTAGTCATGGCAGATGCTAAATCCATAGCGGGAATCTGTATAAATGTTCGCTTTCTTCTGGGCTGCCATCTTGCAACCTTCGGTCAATGCAGCCAATTCTGCTTCCTGTGCAGACATGGACGCGGGTGGTGGTCTGGCCATCAACACAGTATCTTCTGTGACCACCGCCTTACCCGTGTGAAACCGTCCTTCTTGGTCCGCATATCTTGATCCATCCACGAAGAGAGTCAAATCTGGGTCTTCCAGCGGCGTATCTGTGACTGTCTCAAATCCGGAGGTTTCTTGTCTCATAGCCGCAAGACAGTCGTGCTGAGCCATATCAAAGTCGGCTTCCTCTTCCACCGACGTGTCAGAGACGTCACAATCCCCCCTTGGAAGAGGGAGGAGAGTAGCAGGGTTCAGGACATCACACCTGGAGATTGTCACATTGTCTGGGAGTAGAAGGGAACATTGTAGACGTGCAGCAGAGAGATGTTTAGGTTGGGTCTGGGCCAGAATGGCAGTGGTATCATGTGGAGCCTTCACCTTCAGGCAGTGGCCCAGAATAACATCAGCAGTCTTATGCAGCAGTAGGTGGGTTGCAAAGACAGCTGTCATGCACGTAGGTGCTCCATGGGCAACTGGGTCCAATCTGGCAGAGTAGTATCCCAGTGGGCGCTGTCTTCCCCCATGGGAGGACTCCAGTGGCATGTCCTTTCTTCTCCATCACAAACAGGCAGAAGGGTTTCTTGTAGGCAAATATGGATACAAGCCTTCGTCCAAGGTCTTCTTGAGCCCATACAGAAGCAGGTCCAGACAACTAGACCTGAATACAGACGATTGGACCCAGATATTATATTTCAGGTGGCAAGGGGCATAAAAATGAACAGGCCTTCAAAACCTCCCCGGAACTGTAATGTTATGTTGTCGCAGAACCCAGGAAACAGGGGAGGACCAAGAAAAAACTGCACAGCGCTCACAGACAAAATGTGAACTGGTGCCAAGCAGGGACACTGAACTAAACAAATAGAAAACATTCTCTGCAGCACACAGCTACTACCAGTGATGTACATATGATAACAAGCTATATATATTTGAGAAAAAAGTTTTACATATTATATATAGCTTGTTAGCACATGTACATCACTGCTAGTAGCTGTGTGCTGCAGAGAATGTTTTCTATTTTTTTTCTTTTTTCTATTTGTTAGAGATCACTAGTAGTTATGTCAAATCCAGGTCACAATATTATGGGAGAGCTCAGGTCAATCTGACCAAAGGAACCTCCCCCCACACTAAATGAGTGTGAAAGGGTAGGTGTCCAAATTACAACCCTAGTGGGTCAATCACGTGACTAGATGGGCTAACATTGCCTAGTAAAGCACCCATATCCTCCCAACATCCTAGGATCTTATAACTAACAATGCAGTTCAAGAGGCTTACCCATGGTCTTTTATATAGACCGGTACTGGTGTCCCTTCAGGGGATAAGGGAGCACCTACGCGTTTCGCTCATGCTTCCTCAAGGGGCGCCATAGTCCAGCAGGGGCACGGTGTATAAATACCCATCCTCATTAGTTATGGAGAATGGCAACCAGTGTGTTGTTGCACAGTCACTGCTGCGTCAACCCCTCCCCTACCCCCCCGCCTTCCCAGCGCTTCCGGCTCTCCTCAACGTCATAAGTGATTACATATTTACATATGTAAGATATATTCATTACTAACCGTATGGCGCTGTCTTCCCCCCTGGGAGGACTCCAGGGGGCATGTCCTTTTTTTCTCCATACAAAAGGGGAGAAGGGTTTCTTGTAGGCAAATATGGATACAAAACCTTCGTCCAAGGTCTTCTTGAGCCCATACAGAAGCAGGGCCAGACAACTAGACCTGAATACAGACGATTGGACCCCGTATTATATTTCAGGTGGCAAGGGGGATAAAAATGAACAGGGCCCTTTAAAAAAAATCCCCCGGGAAA
>JARQOC010000008.1:149451872-149473405 GCA_033576535.1 Allobates femoralis | reverse complement strand
CCCCATACTCTGGGTCTGCCTCTCTCCCATACTCTGGGTCTGCCTCCCTCCCATACTCCGGGTCTGCCTCTCTCCCATACTCCGGGTCTTCCTCTCTCCCATACTCCTGGTCTGCCTCTCTCCCATACTCCGGGCCTGCCTCTCTCCCATACTCCTGGTCTGCCTCTCTCCCATACTCCGGGTCTGCCTCTCTCCCATACTCCTGGTCTGCCTCTCTCCCATACTTCAGGTCTGCCTCTCTCCCATACTCCGGGTCTGCCTCTCTTCCATACTCCGGGTCTGCCTCTCTCCCTTACTCTGGGTCTGCCTCTCTCCCATACTCCGGGTCTGCCTCTCTCCCATACTCCGGGTCTTCCTCTCTCCCATACTCTGGGTCTGCCTCTGTTCCATACTCTGGGTCTGCCTCTTTCCTATACTCCCAGTCTGTCTCTATCCCATACTCCGGGTCTATTCCTCTCCCATACTCTGGGTCTGCCTCTCTCCCATACTCTGGGTCTTCCTTCTTCCCATACTCCGGGTCTGCCTCTGTCCCATACTCCGGGTCTTCCTCTGTCCCATACTCCGGGTCTGCCTCTGTTCCATACTCCGGGTCTGCCTCTCTACCATACTCCGGGTCTTCCTCTCTACCATACTCTTGGTCTGCCTTTCTTCCATACTCCGGGTCTGCCTCTGTTCCATACTCCGGGTCTGCCTATCTCCCATACTCTGGGTCTGCCTCTCTCCCATACTCCGAGTCTTCCTCTCTACCATACACCGGGTCTTCCTCTCTCCCATACTCCGGGTCTTCTTCTCTCCCATACTAGAGGTCTGCCTCTCTGCTTCACTCTGGGTCTGCCCTCCCATACTCTGGGTCTGCCTCTCTCCCATACTCTGGGTCTGCCTCTCTCCCATACTCTGGGTCTGCCTCTGCTTCACTCCAGGTCTGCCTCTCTGCTTCACTCCAGGTCTGCCTCTCTCCCATACTCCGGGTCTTCCTCTCTCCCATACTCCGGGTCTGCCTCTCTGCTTCACTCCGGTCTGCCTCTCTCCCATACTCCAGATCTTCCTCTCTCCCATACTCTTGGTCTGCCTTTCTCCCATAATCCGGATCTGCCTCTCTGCTTCACTCCGGGTCTGTCTCTCTCCCAATACTTCGGGTCTTCCTTTGTTCAAAATAGGTTTCCCCCGTATTTTTCATTGCCAGCGAAGGTAACACCAGGCAGCGGCGGTGAGCAGCCAGTAGCTGCTTGATTTACATTCCTTTACCAATAGAATACAATGAAGGCATCTAGTGTCACATACATGGCCACCTCCGTTGTGTCCTCTCAAATCAGGATTTCATTCTTTTTTTTTTTTCTTCTTCATAGGCTGAAATAACATGTCAAGATGGAGACTCAGATGTTTGTGAAGTAATGGACCAGAGAGTCGAGTCTGCGCTGAATGAAGACGACTCATGGAATTACCAGGTAAGGAGCCATCGTCTTCTCCATCACACTTTGTCTTGTTTTCTGATCTTCTCCTGATCAGCAGTCAGATATCACAATATCTAGTGTTAGATGTTACAGGCCGGTCATCTCCAGGCAGACAGAGGATACTTTAGACTTTTCCTGCCTGTAAATGCTGCAGAAGAGGTAACAGATGTCATTACAGTCACATTGTGTTTACAAGTCCCTTATACAGATGTAACCAAAGTTAGATGGTTAGATCCACCAGCTCTCTTTGCCCCCAATTCACCATACTCCGGGTCTGCCTCTCTCCCATACTCTGGGTCTGCCTCCCTCCCATTCTCCGGTCTGCCTCTCCCCCATACTCCGGGTCTGCCTCTCTCCCATACTCCGGGTCTGCCTCTCTCCCATACTCCGGGTCTGCCTCTCTCCCATACTCTGGGTCTGCCTCTCTCCCATACTACGGGTCTGCCTCTCTCCCATACTCCGGGTCTGCCTCTCTCCCTTACTCTGGGTCTGCCTATTTCCTATACTCCGGGTCTTCCTCTCTCCCATACTCCGGGTCTGCCTCTATCCCATACTCCGGGTCTTTTTCTGTCCCATACTCTGGGTCTGCCTCTCTACCATACTCCGGGTCTTCCTCTCTACCATACTCTTGGTCTGCCTTTCTCCCATACTCCAGGTCTGCCTTTGTTCTATACTCCGGGTCTGCCTCTCTACCATACTCCGGGTCTGCCTATCTCCCATACTCTGGGTCTGCCTCTTTCCTATACTCAGAGTCTTCCTCTCTCCCATACTCTGGGTCTGCCTCTCTCCCATACTCTGGGTCTGCCTTTCTCCCGTACTCTGGGTCTGCCTCTCTCCCATACTCCGGGTCTGCCTCTCTACCATACTCCGGGTCTGCCTCTCTGCTTCACTCCGGGTCTGCCTCTCTCCCATACTCCGGGTCTGCCTCTGCTTCACTCCGGGTCTGCCTCTCTGCTTCACTCCGGGTCTGTCTCTCTCCAATACTTCGGGTCTTCCTTTGTTCAAAATAGGGTTCCCCTGTATTTTTCGTTGCCAGCGAAGGTAACACCAGGCAGCGGCGGTTAGCAGCCAGTAGCTGCTTGATTTACATGCCTTTGGCAATAGAATACACTGAAGCCGTACATAATTTTTACCAGGAATTTATTAATATTAATAAAAAAAATAGAGACAGGTTTTTAAATAAAAATACATTTACCGTATATACTCGTGTATAACCACCCGTGTATAAGCCGACCCCCCTACTTTTGCCCCCAAAAACTGGGAAAACTTATTGACTCGCGTATAAGCCGAGGGTGGACTCCAGCACAGGTATACAACCCCCAGCAGTGAGGTATACAGCAGCCTCCCCAGTGGTAGTATACAGCAGCAGCCCCAGTGGTAGTATACAGCAGCCCCAGAGGTATATACAGCCCCAGAGGTATATGCAGCCCCAGAGGTATATGCAGCCCCATATGCAGCCCCAGAGGTATATGCAGCCCCAGAGGTATATGCAGCCCCATATGCAGCCCCAGAGGTATATGCAGCCCCAGAGGTATATGCAGCCCCATATGCAGCCCCAGAGGTATATGCAGCCCCAGAGGTATATGCAGCCCCAGAGGTATATGCAGCCCCAGAGGTATATGCAGCCCCATATGCAGCCCCAGAGGTATATGCAGCCCCAGAGGTATATGCAGCCCCATATGCAGCCCCAGAGGTATATGCAGCCCCAGAGGTATATGTAGCCCCAGAGGTATATGCAGCCCCAGAGGTATATACAGCCCCAGAGGTATATGCAGCCCCAGAGGTATATGCAGCCCCATATGCAGCCCCATATGCAGCCCCAGAGGTATATACAGCAGCAGCAGCCCCAGGGCTGTATACAGCCGCAGCCCCAGGGCTGTATACAGCAGCAGCCCCAGGGCTGTATACAGCCGCAGCCCCAGGGCTGTATACAGCCGCAGCCCCAAGGCTGTATACAGCCGCAGCCCCAGGGCTGTATACAGCCGCAGCCCCAGGGCTGTATACAGCCGCAGCCCCGGAGGTATACAGGCCCCCCATCAAGTTCCAGGGCCCCCCCCCCTTGCGCGCCAGCCTGTAAAGGAAAATCATACTTACCAGTGTCCAGTCGCGCCGTCCGCAGCTGCCGACATGACGATCCCGGGCTCCATTCAGCGCTTCCGGCGGCTTCCTGTGGTCGCGGGCAATGACGTCATTGCCCGCGACTACAGGAAATGCGGAAGCCGCTGAATGGAGCCCGGGATCGTCATGTCGGCAGCTGCGGACGGCGCGACTGGACACTGGTGAGTATGATTTTCCTTTACAGGCTAGCGCGCAAGGGGGGGGGGCCCTGGAACTTGATGGGGGGCCTGTATACCTCCGGGCTGCTGCGGTATTTTTTTATTTTTTTTATATACTCGCGTATAAGCCGAGGGGGACTTTTCAGCCCAAATTTTGGGCTGAAAAACTTGGCTTATACGCGAGTATATACGGTATATTTACATACATTAGGAGAGAGCTCAGGTGGAAGAGAGACGGGTGGGTGAGACAGCCACCGCCCCCAGAGCCGCAGAGCCCACCTCCATCGTCATGTCACTGCCCTTCCGATGTGATAACATCTGGCCCACATCTAGTGTCACATACATGGCCACCTCCGTTGTGTCCTCTCAAATCAGGATTTCATTCTTTTTTTTTTCTTCTTCATAGGCTGAAATAACATGTCAAGATGGAGGCGCAGATGTTTGTGAAGAAGTGGACCAGAGAGTCGAGACTGCGCTGGATGAAGACGACTCATGGAATTACCAGGTAAGGAGCCATTGTCTTCTCCATCATACTTTGTCTTGTTTTCTGATCTTCTCCTGATCAGCAGTCAGATATCACAATATCTAGTGTTAGATGTTACAGGCCGGTCATCTCCAGGCAGACAGAGGATGCTTTATAGATGCCTGTGTCTGCGGCTCCATCATCTGTGATCACAGTCATGGATGGAGCCACAGCTCTGGATTTCCCACCTCTGTCTTACTCTATTATTAGACTTTTCCTGCCTGTAAATGCTGCAGAAGAGGTAATAGATGTCATTACAGACACATTGTGTTTACAAGTCCCTTACACAGATGTAACCAAAGTTAGATCCACCAGCTCTCTCTGCCCCCAATTCACCATACTCCGGGTCTGCCTCTCTCCCATACTCCGGGTCTGCCTCTCTCCCATACTCTGGGTCTGCCTCTCTCCCATACTCCTGGGCTGCCTCTCTCCCATACTCTGGGTCTGCCTCTCTACCATACTCCGGGTCTGTCTCTCTCCCATACTCCGGGTCTGTCTCTCTGCTTCACTCCGGGTCTGGCTCTCTTCCATACTCTTGGTCTACCTTTCTCCCATAATCCGGGTCTGCCTCTGCTTCACTCCGGTCTGCCTCTCTGCTTCACTCCGGGTCTGCTCTCTCCCATGCTACGGGTCTTCCTCTCTCCCATACTCCGGGTCTTCCTCTCTCCCATACTCCAGATCTTCCTCTCTCCCATACTCTTGGTCTGCCTTTCTCCCATAATCCGGGTCTGCCTCTGCTTCACTCCGGGTCTGCCTCTCTGCTTCACTCCGGGTCTGTCTCTCTCCAATACTTCGGGTCTTCCTTTGTTCAAAATAGGTTTCCCCTGTATTTTTCATTGCCAGCGAAGGTAACACCAGGCAGCGGCGGTTAGCAGCCAGTAGCTGCTTGGTTTACATGCCTTTGGCAATCGAATACACTGAAGCCGTACATAATTTTTACCAGGAATTTATTAATATTAATAAAAAAAAACAGAGACAGGTTTTTAAGTAAAAATACATTTATTTACATACATTAGGAGAGAGATCAGGGGGAAGAGAGACGGGTGGGAGAGACAGCCACCGCCCCCAGAGCCGCAGAGCCCACCTCCATCGTCATGTCACTGCCCTTCCGATGTGATAACATCTCGCCCACATCTAGTGTCACATACATGGCCACCTCCGTTGTGTCCTCTCAAATCAAGGATTTCATTGTTTCTTTTTTTCTTCTTCATAGGCTGAAATAACATGTCAAGATGGAAACTCAGATGTTTGGGAAGAAGTGGACCAGAGAGTCGAGACTGCGCTGGATGAAGACAACTCATGGAATTACCAGGTAAGGAGCCATCGTCTTCTCCATCACACTTTGTCTTGTTTTCTGATCTTCTCCTGATCAGCAGTCAGATATCACAATATCTAGTGTTAGATGTTACAGGCCGGTCATCTCCAGGCAGACAGAGGATACTTTATAGCTGCCTGTGTCTGCGGCTCCATCATCTGTGATCACAGTCATGGATGGAGCCACAGGTCTGGATTTCCCACCTCTGTCTTACTCTAATATTAGACTTTTCCTGCCTGTAAATGCTGCAGAAGAGGTAACAGATGTCATTACAGAAACATTGTGTTTACAAGTCCCTTATACAGATGTAACCAAAGTTAGATCCACCAGCTCTCTCTGCCCCCAATTCACCATACTCCGGGTCTGCCTCTCCCCATACTCTGGGTCTGCCTCTCTCCCATACTCTGGGTCTGCCTCTCTCCCATACTCCGGGTCTGCCTCTCTCCCATACTCCGGGTCTGCCTCTCTCCCATACTCCGGGTCTGCCTCTCTACCATACTCCGGTCTGCCTCCGTCCCATACTTGGGTCTGCCTATCTCCTATACTCCGGGTCTTCCTCTCTCCCATACTCCGGGTCTGCCTCTCTCCCATACTCCGGGTCTGCCTCTCTCCCATACTCCGGGTCTGCCTCTTTCCTATTCTCTCGGTCTGCCTCTCTCTCATACTCCGGGTCTGCCTCTCTTTCAAACTCCGGGTCTGCCTCTCTTTCAAACTCCGGGTCTTCCTCTCTACCATACTCCTGGTCTGCCTCTCTACCATACCCCGAGTCCGCCTCTCTACCATACTCTTGGTCTGCCTCTCCACCATTCTCTGGTTCTAACTCTGTCAAATACTCTGGGTCTGCCTCTCTACCATACTCCGAGTCTTCCTTTCTACCATACTCCGGGTAAGCCTCTCTACCATATCCGGAATCCACCTCTCTACCATATTCTGGGTCTGCCTCTCCACCATTCTCTGGTTCTAACTCTGTCCCATACTCTGGGTCTGCCTCTCTCCCATACTCCAGGTCTGCCTCTCTCCCATACTCCGAGTCTGCCTCTCTCCCATAATCCGGGTCTGCCTCTCTACCATACTCCGGGTCTGCCTATCTCCCATACTCCTCCAGGTCTGCCTCTCTCCCATACTCCGGGTCTGCCTCTCTCCCATACTCCGGGTCTGCCTCTCTCTCATACTCTGGGTCTGCCTTTCTCCTATACTCTGGGTCTGCCTCTCTACCATACTCCGGGTCTGCCTCTCTCCCATACTCCAGGTCTGCCTCTCTCCCATACTCCGGGTCTGCCTCTCTCCCATACTCCGGGTCTTCCTCTCTGCTTCACTCCTGGTCTTCTACTCTAACATACTCCAGGTCTGCCTCTCTGCTTCACTCCGGGTCTGCCTCTCTCCCATACTCCGGGTCTGCCTCTCTCCCATAATCCGGGTCTGCCTCTCTACCATACTCCGGGTCTGCCTCTGTCCCATACTTGTGTCTGCCTATCTCCTATACTCCGGGTCTTCCTCTCTACCATACTCTTGGTCTGCCTTTCTCCCATACTCCGGGTCTGCCTCTCTACCATACTCCGGGTCTGCCTCTCTACCATACTCCGGGTCTGCCTCTGTCCCATACTTGTGTCTGCCTTAATCCTATACTCCGGGTCTTCCTCTCTCCCATACTCCGGGTCTTCCTCTCTCCCATACTCCAGATCTTCCTCTCTCCCATACTCTTGGTCTGCCTTTCTCCCATAATCCGGGTCTGCCTCTGCTTCACTCCGGGTCTGCCTCTCTGCTTCACTCCGGGTCTGTCTCTCTCCAATACTTCGGGTCTTCCTTTGTTCAAAATAGGTTTCCCCTGTATTTTTCATTGCCAGCGAAGGTAACACCAGGCAGCGGCGGTTAGCAGCCAGTAGCTGCTTGGTTTACATGCCTTTGGCAATCGAATACACTGAAGCCGTACATAATTTTTACCAGGAATTTATTAATATTAATAAAAAAAAACAGAGACAGGTTTTTAAATAAAAATACATTTATTTACATACATTAGGAGAGAGTTCAGGGGGAAGAGAGACGGGTGGGAGAGACAGCCACCGCCCCCAGAGCCGCAGAGCCCACCTCCATCGTCATGTCACTGCCCTTCCGATGTGATAACATCTCGCCCACATCTAGTGTCACATACATGGCCACCTCCGTTGTGTCCTCTCAAATCAAGGATTTCATTGTTTCTTTTTTTCTTCTTCATAGGCTGAAATAACATGTCAAGATGGAAACTCAGATGTTTGGGAAGAAGTGGACCAGAGTGTCGAGACTGCGCTGGATGAAGACAACTCATGGAATTACCAGGTAAGGAGCCATCGTCTTCTCCATCACACTTTGTCTTGTTTTCTGATCTTCTCCTGATCAGCAGTCAGATATCACAATATCTAGTGTTAGATGTTACAGGCCGGTCATCTCCAGGCAGACAGAGGATACTTTATAGCTGCCTGTGTCTGCGGCTCCATCATCTGTGATCACAGTCATGGATGGAGCCACAGGTCTGGATTTCCCACCTCTGTCTTACTCTAATATTAGACTTTTCCTGCCTGTAAATGCTGCAGAAGAGGTAACAGATGTCATTACAGAAACATTGTGTTTCCAAGTCCCTTATACAGATGTAACCAAAGTTAGATCCACCAGCTCTCTCTGCCCCCAATTCACCATACTCCGGGTCTGCCTCTCTCCCATACTCTGGGTCTGCCTCTCTCCCATACTCCGGGTCTGCCTCTCTCCCATACTCCGGGTCTGCCTCTCTCCCATACTCCGGGTCTGCCTCTCTCCCATACTCCGGGTCTGCCTCTTTCCTATTCTCCTCGGTCTGCCTCTCTCTCATACTCCGGGTCTGCCTCTTTCAAACTCCGGGTCTGCCTCTCTTTCAAACTCCGGGTCTTCCTCTCTACCATACTCCTGGTCTGCCTCTCTACCATACCCCGGTCCGCCTCTCTACCATACTCTTGGTCTGCCTCTCCACCATTCTCTGGTTCTAACTCTGTCAAATACTCTGGGTCTGCCTCTTCTACCATACTCCGAGTCTTCCTTTCTACCATACTCCGGGTCTGCCTCTCTACCATATCCCGAGTCCACCTCTCTACTATATTCTGGGTCTGCCTCTCCACCATTCTCTGGTTCTAACTCTGTCCCTACTCTGCTGTCTGCCTCTCTCCCATACTCCAGGTCTGCCTCTCTCCCATACTCCGAGTCTGCCTCTCTCCCATATCCGGGTCTGCCTCTCTACCATACTCCGGGTCTGCCTATCTCCCATACTCCTCCGGGTCTGCCTCTCTCCCATACTCCGGGTCTGCCTCTCTCCCATACTCCGGGTCTGCCTCTCTCTCATACTCTGGTCTGCCTTTCTCCTATACTCTGGGTCTGCCTCTCTACCATACTCCGGGTCTGCCTCTCTCCCATACTCCGGGTCTGCCTCTCTCCCATACTCCGGGTCTGCCTCTCCCATACTCCGGGTCTTCCTCTCTGCTTCACTCCTGGTCTTCTACTCTCCCATACTCCAGGTATGCCTCTCTGCTTCACTCCGGGTCTGCCTCTCTTCCATACTCGGGTCTGCCTCTCTGCTTCACTCCGGGTCTGCCTCTCTCCCATACTCCGGGTCTGCTCTCTCCCATACTCCGGGTCTTCCTCTCTCCCATACTCCGGGTATTCCTCTCTCCCATACTCCAGATCTTCCTCTCTCCCATACTCTGGGTCTGCCTCTCTACCATACTCCGGGTCTGCCCTCTCTCCATACTCCGGGTCTGCCTCTCTCCATACTCCGGGTCTGCCTCTCTCCCATACTCCGGGTCTTCCTCTCTGCTTCACTCCTGGTCTTCTACTCTCCCATACTCCAGGTCTGCCTCTCTGCTTCACTCCGGGTCTGTCTCTCTCCAATACTTCGGGTCTTCCTTTGTTCAAAATAGGTTTCCCCTGTATTTTTCATTGCCAGCGAAGGTAAAACCAGCAGCAGCGGTTAGCAGCCAGTAGCTGCTTGGTTTACATGCCTTTGGCAATAGAATACACTGAAGCCGTACATCATTTTTACCAGGAATTTATTAATATTAATAAAAAAAACAGAGACAGGTTTTTAAATAAAAATACATTTATTTACATACATTAGGAGAGAGTTCAGGGGGAAGAGAGACGGGTGGGAGAGACAGCCACCGCCCCCAGAGCCGCAGAGCCCACCTCCATCGTCATGTCACTGCCCTTCCAATGTGATAACATCTCGCCCACATCTAGTGTCACATACATGGCCACCTCCGTTGTGTCCTCTCAAATCAAGGATTTCATTGTTTCTTTTTTTCTTCTTCATAGGCTGAAATAACATGTCAAGATGGAAACTCAGATGTTTGGGAAGAAGTGGACCAGAGAGTCGAGACTGCGCTGGATGAAGACAACTCATGGAATTACCAGGTAAGGAGCCATGGTCTTCTCCATCACACTTTGTCTTGTTTTCTGATCTTCTCCTGATCAGCAGTCAGATATCACAATATCTAGTGTTAGATGTTACAGGCCGGTCATCTCCAGGCAGACAGAGGATACTTTATAGCTGCCTGTGTCTGCGGCTCCATCATCTGTGATCACAGTCATGGATGGAGCCACAGCTCTGGATTTCCCACCTCTGTCTTACTCTAATATTAGACTTTTCCTGCCTGTAAATGCTGCAGAAGAGGTAACAGATGTCATTACAGACACATTGTGTTTACAAGTCCCTTATACAGATGTAACCAAAGTTAGATCCACCAGCTCTCTCTGCCCCCAATTCACCATACTCCGGGTCTGCCTCTCTCCCATACTCCGGGTCTGCTCTCTCTCCCACAGTCCGGGTCTGCCTCTCTCCCATACTCTGGGTCTGCCTCTCTCCCATACTCCGGGTCTGCCTCTCTTTCCAACTCCGAGTCTGCCTCTCTTTCAAACTCCGGGTCTGCCTCTCTCCCACAATCCGGGTCTGCCTCTCTCCCATACTCCGGGTCTGCCTCTCTCCCATACTCTGGGTCTGCCTCTCTCCCATACTCCGGGTCTGCCTCTCTTTCCAACTCCGGGTCTGCCTCTCTTTCCAACTCCGGGTCTGCCTCTCTTTCAAACTCCGGGTCTGCTCTCTCCCACAGTCCGGTCTGCCTCTCTCCCATACTCCGGGTCTGCCTCTCTCCCATACTCCGGGTCTGCCTCTCTCCCATACTCTGGGTCTGCCTCTCTCCCATACTCCGGGTCTGCCTCTCTTTCCAACTCCGGGTCTGCCTCTCTTTCCAACTCCGGGTCTGCCTCTCTTTCAAACTCTAGGTCTGCCTCTCTTTCAAACTCCGGGTCTGCCTCTTTCCCATACTCTGGGTCTGCCTCTCTCCCATACTCTGGGTCTGCCTCTCTCCCATACTCCGGGTCTGCCTCTGTCCCATACTCTGGTCTGCCTCTCTACCATACTCCGGGTCTTCCTCTCTACCATACTCCGGGTCTTCCTCTCTACCATACTCCGGGTCTGCCTCTCTACCATACCCGAGTCCTGCCTTCTTACCATACTCTGGTCTGCTTCTCCACCTTTCTCTGGGTCTAACTTCTGTCCCATACTCTGGGTCTGCTTCTCTCCCATACTCCGGGTCTGCCTCTCTCCCATACTCCGGGTCTGCCTCTCTCCCATACTCCGGGTCTGCTCTCTCTCCCATACTCCGGGTCTGCCTCTCTCCCATACTCCGGGTCTGCCTCTCTCCCATAATCTGGGTCTACCTCTCTCCCATACTCTGGGTCTGCCTCTCTCCTATACTCTGGGTCTGCTTATCTACCATACTCTGGGTCTGCCTCTCTCCCATACTCCTGGGTCTGCTCTCTCCCATACTCCGGGTCTGCCTCTCTCCCTTACTCTGGGTCTGCCTCTCTCCCATACTCAGGTCTTCCTCTCTCCCATACTCCGGATCTTCCTCCTCTTCCCATGCTCCGGGTCTTCTACTCTCCCATACTCCAGGTCTGCCTCTCTGCCTTCACTCCGGGTCTGCCTCTCTCCCATACTCCGGGTCTGCCTCTCTCCCATAATCTGGGTCTACCTCTCTCCCATACTCTGGGTCTGCTCTCTCCTATACTCTGGGTCTGCTTATCTACCATACTCTGGGTCTGCCTCTCTCCCATACTCTGGATCTGTCTTTCTCCCATACTCCAGGTCTGCCTTTGTTCCATACTCTGGGTCTGCCTCTCTCCCATACTTCAGGTCTTCCTCTCTCCCATACTCCAGGTCTGCCTCTCTGCTCTCACTCCGGGTCTGCCTCTCTCCCATACTCCGGGTCTGCCTCTCTCCCATAATCCGGGTCTGCCTCTCTACCATACTCCGGGTCTGCCTCTGTCCCATACTTGTGTCTGCCTATCTCCTATACTCCGGGTCTTCCTCTCTACCATACTCTTGGTCTGCCTTTCTCCCATACTCCGGGTCTGCCTCTCTACCATACTCCGGGTCTGCCTCTCTACCATACTCCGGGTCTGCCTCTGTCCCATACTTGTGTCTGCCTATCTCCTATACTCCGGGTCTTCCTCTCTACCATAATCTTGGTCTGCCTTTCTCCCATAATCCGGGTCTGCCTCTGCTTCACTCCGGGTCTGCCTCTCTGCTTCACTCCGGGTCTGTCTCTCTCCAATACTTCGGGTCTTCCTTTGTTCAAAATAGGTTTCCCCTGTATTTTTCATTGCCAGCGAAGGTAACACCAGGCAGCGGCGGTTAGCAGCCAGTAGCTGCTTGGTTTACATGCCTTTGGCAATCGAATACACTGAAGCCGTACATAATTTTTACCAGGAATTTATTAATATTAATAAAAAAAAACAGAGACAGGTTTTTAAATAAAAATACATTTATTTACATACATAGGAGAGAGTTCAGGGGGAAGAGAGACGGGTGGGAGAGACAGCCACCGCCCCCAGAGCCGCAGAGCCCACCTCCATCGTCATGTCACTGCCCTTCCAATGTGATAACATCTCGCCCACATCTAGTGTCACATACATGGCCACCTCCGTTGTGTCCTCTCAAATCAAGGATTTCATTGTTTTTTTTTTCTTCTTCATAGGCTGAAATAACATGTCAAGATGGAAACTCAGATGTTTGGGAAGAAGTGGACCAGAGAGTCGAGACTGCGCTGGATGAAGACAACTCATGGAATTACCAGGTAAGGAGCCATTGTCTTCTCCATCACACTTTGTCTTGTTTTCTGATCTTCTCCTGATCAGCAGTCAGATATCACAATATCTAGTGTTAGATGTTACAGACCGGTCATCTCCAGGCAGGCAGAGGATACTTTATAGCTGCCTGTGTCTGCGGCTCCATCATCTGTGATCACAGTCGTGGATGGAGCCACAGCTCTGGATTTCCCACCTCTGTCTTACTCTAATATTAGACTTTTCCAGCCTGTAAATGCTGCAGAAGAGGTAACAGATGTCATTACAGACACATTGTGTTTACAAGTCCCTTATACAGATGTAACCAAAGTTAGATCCACCAGCTCTCTCTGTCCCCAATTCACCATACTCCGGGTCTGCCTCTCTCCCATACTCCGGGTCTGCCTCTCTCCCACAGTCCGGGTCTGCCCCTCTCCCATACTCTGGGTCTGCCTCTCTCCCATACTCCGGGTCTGCCTCTCTTTCCAACTCCGGGTCTGCCTCTCTTTCAAACTCCGGGTCTGCCTCTCTTTCAAACTCCGGGTCTGCCTCTCTTTCAAACTCTAGGTCTGCCTCTCTTTCAAACTCCGGGTCTGCCTCTCTCCCACAGTCCGGGTCTGCCTCTCTCCCATACTCCGGGTCTGCCTCTCTCCCATACTCCGGGTCTGCCTCTCTCCCATACTCCGGGTCTGCCTCTCTCCCATACTCCAGGTCTGCCTCTCTCCCATACTCCGGGTCTGCCTCTCTCCCATACTCCGGGTCTGCCTCTCTCCCATACTACGGGTCTGCCTCTCTACCATACTCCAGGTCTTCCTCTTTCCTATACTCCAGGTCTGCCTCTCTCCCATACTACGGGTCTGCCTCTCTCCCATACTCCGGGTCTGCCTCTCTCCCATACTCTGGGTCTGCCTCTTTCCTATACTCCCAGTCTGTCTCTCTCCATACTCTGGGTCTGCCTCTCTCCCATACTCCGGGTCTGCCTCTCTTTCCAACTCCGGGTCTGCCTCTCTTTCAAACTATGGGTCTGCCTCTCTTTCAAACTCCGGGTCTGCCTCTGTCCCATACTCTTGGTCTGCCTCTCTACCATACTCCGGGTCTGCCTCTCTACCATACACCGGGTCTGCCTCTCTACCATACCCCGAGTCCGCCTCTCTACCATACTCTGGTCTGCCTCTCCACAATTCTCTGGGTCTAACTCTGTCCCATACTCTGGGTCTGCCTCTCTCCCATACTCATGGTCTGCCTCTCTCCCATACTACGGGTCTGCCTCTCTCCCATACTCTGGGTCTGCCTTCCTCTCCTCCTCCCATACTCCGGGCTGCCTCTCTCCCATACTCCGGGTTCCTTGCCTCTCCTCTCCCATACTCGGGTCTGCCTCTCTCCCATACTCCGGGTCTGCCTTTCTCCCATACTCTGGGTCTGCCTCTCTCCCATACTCTGGGTCTGCCTCTCTCCCATACTCTGGGTCTGCCTCTCTCCCATACTCCGGGTCCTCCTCTCTCTCCCATACTCCGGGTCTGCCTTTGTCCCATACTCGGGTCTGCCTTTCTCCCATACTCCGGGTCTGCCTTCTCCCATACTCAGGATCTGCCTCTCTCCCATACTCCGGGTCTGCCTCTCTCCCATACTCCGGGTCTGCCTCTCTCCCATACTCCGGGTCCTCCTCTCTCCCATATTCGGGTCTGCCTTTGTCCATACTTCGGGTCTGCCTCTCTCCCAACTTTGGGTCTGCCTCTCTGCCATACTCTGGGTCTGCCTCTCTCCCATACTCTGGGTCTTCCTCTCTCGCATACTCTGGGTCTGCCTCTCTACCATACTCTGGGTCTGCCTCTCTACCATACTCCGGGTCTGCCTCTCTACCATACTCCGGGTCTGCCTCTCTCCCATACTCCGGGTCTGCCTCTCTCCCATACTCCAAGTCTGCCTCTCTCCCATACTCCGGGTCCTCCTCTCTCCCATACTCCGGGTCTGCCTTTGTTCCATACTTCGGGTCTGCCTCTCTCCCATTTTCTGGGTCTGCCTCTCTCCCATACTGCGGGTCTTCATGTCTCCCATACTCCGGGTCTGCCTCTCTCCCATACTCCGGGTCTGCCTTTGTTCCATACTCTCTCTCTCTCTCCCACCCTCCACCTTTTATTTTTGGTTGTGCAGTAAAGAATCATGCCTAGCCATTCACCGCCACAGCCGTGCTTCTGATACATTCAATCTAACCAATGAGTGAGCGACTATCACACTTCTGTCCTCGCTGCTCCATGATCTTCACTGCTTTCAGCTCTGCTCCTCTGGTCTGCGATGGTGACTTTTTATGCTGTTGCTTCACAGGATCTGTAATGCTTGAAGTGAACAGCTTCTGGTCACAGGTTCTGTTAACAGCTGGTAAGTGCTGGGCTATAATAAAATGGCGCCCAGCCACACCTACAGCTGTGAATTGGGCAGCCCACAGAGGCGTGCCCAGTTCCCTGCTGACGTGAAATAGGGTCCACGTCCGTCCGCTGACTCCTATGCCCAGGGCTGCCATAATTGCAGAGTAAGTGACTCACCGTTGCCGGGTTCTCAGGTCTCAGGCGATGCAGCACTTGTCACGGTTCCGCGCCTGATGCTGTGGGGCCCGGTGGTCAAATAAAAAGGAGGGTTTTAGGGATGAAGTCTTATTTGTCGTGACGCCACCTGTGGGTGTCCGGTGATGGCACCGGCGCTGCTTGGGCCTCCGGGGATGTGCTGCAGCTAGATGGAATGCTCCCCACAGGATGAGCGGTAGTCCCCGGGGCCAGGAGCTACACTGGATGGAATATGGCAGCTCGGTTGTTTTTAGCGGCATTCTGGGGTTAATAACAGTTCTGGAAGAAATGCACTGACACAATACGCCTCTATAACGGGTCTTTACTGTAGTTTCGGTGCAGTACACTGTATACAGTTCTTTAGGTAACGGACCGGGTGGTCCCAGTGATGAACAGTCTCTGTCCAGAGCTCCATAGTGTTCCTTCTGTTACTATATGTTCTGTTCCTATTGCCGTCGCTGCCTTAGTACACCAGTTCAAGGTTCAAGGCACTGGGTATCTCTACTGGATTACCTTAGCTGGGGTTTCCAACCTGGGCTGTAAAGGGTCCAGAGTCCCAATGGTGGGTACCCTGCTGGTAAGACTGCTGTGTTCGCGGCTGTAGTGAGGCGCTCCTAAAAAGCTGCTCCGTCACTTCGGTTTTGCAGGCCAGTGGTATACGACTGACTGCCTCAGAACCGGTGTCTGGTATTACTGGGGCATGGGTGTCTTGGACCCCGCTGCTCCATTGCTCTTTTGCCCTCTTTCTTGTCTGGGTCACCAGTTGTTGGTGCCCTCTCTGTTAGGTTGTCTTTTCAGGGCTGCACGGCACTGTGCAGACACCTGCTCCTTTCCTCCTTCTCCTACGTTCCTCCACACACTCTCCAACTCTCTAACTTTCTGTTCTTCTCCTTCCCCACACTTCACCTTACACTCCTCCCACCACGACCTGATTAGCCCTCTACCTCTGAGTGGTGCATGTGGTATATGGAGCTCTGGATTTAACCATTTCATCACTGAGACGGAAGATATTACATCTTCATTCAGGGATGCAATACCTTCCTGTGACGCACTCGTTGCTGGGCGCCACACTCCCCCTTGGGAAATTACACTTTTTCCCAAGTGTCACAGAACCCGAACAGTACAGAGAAATAGTTTTTGTACTTTTGAAACATAAAGGAAAATAAACACTTTTATTAATAACATTCAAGCCGGCTTAATTTTCTTCCCATCCGGGAGGCACATTTTCTTAGGACGTTTCACACATTTATTAAACTGAACCGGTTAACTATTGCGGACCCGGTGGGCAGTGTCACCGTCTCTTAACAAGGTCCAGGTTTACCGCTGGGCCGCTCTATTGGCACACAATTTAATGGGAAAAATGTTCATGAAAAGTTCTTTTTCAAAGTTTTCAAAACAAAGTTATGCAAAAGTAGAGTTACTTTTTTAAGGATGAAGTTCACATTTACGGACCCGGAGAGCATACCATCCCCTGTACCCAGCATGGCGTTCGTACGAGATGGCTTCTCCCCGGTTCAGGTCTCGATCGGGGTGTCCCTTAAGGTACCGTCACACGCGGCAATTTTGCTAGCAATTTCACAGGCAATTTGCTGGTTGCAGTGAAATCATGGACACATTGTTCCATTTGTACACAGCCACAAAATAGAACAATGTGTCCATGATTTCACTGCAACCAGCACATTGCCAGTGAAATTGCTAGTAAAATTGCCGCGTGTGACGGTACCTTTAGGGAGATGAGACTCAACGTCTCGGCAGGATACAAAGATCTCCTCATATACCCCCTCCACCCAGGCAAAACCCCACCCGTTGTCCAAATTGAAGGTGATAACAGTACCTTTCTTACGGAGTTCATCCGGTAACGGTGGCTGGCGGCGAGCTTCAGCGCGAACCCGCAGATTTGCCTGCTCTTGGGCCCACCACTCAGCTCTGCGGCGTTGGCGTATGGCATCGTCGGACCGGTGGACAGTGTGGACGTAGTTCCACCGATTCACAGCCCTGTTCCTTATTTGGGTCTGGTCGTAGCTTTGCAGCGGTAGACGGACGCTGCGGTCGCGGGCGGATGCCGCCGCGGCGCCAGACCATTCAACCCGAGATGCTTGTAGCTGCTCGGTGGGAATTTCCGCCTCACCCTCCTCCTCGGAACTGGTGTGTAATGAGTCCTCAGGTTCGCTGGGACTCTCGTCGTTTTCCTCCTCGGCTTCGACGACAACATCCGACTCCTCGGCAGGTTGGGGCTCTCGGTCGGGGTCATCCGGTTGATCAGGTACTGCAACCGCGAGGTCCTCCTCTCCTTCCTCGGTCTCGTCCTGCGGGGCTTCTGGGCTGCCCGCCTCTTCTTCTTCTGTCCTTTCTGCACTCGTTGGTGGTGGTGCATCTCCTTTGGTAACCGGGTAGACCTCCATTTTCTCTGGCTTGGTCATCGATTCCGGGGTAGGACAGGTGGTCAGTCTCTGGTGCACCGCTCGGTGTAGTCGGCTGGCCAGGCTTGCGCTCCAGCTCCTGATGGTCCACTCTGTGGCCTCTATTAACCGCACCCGTAGATCTTGGAGCGCGGTCTCCCAGAACTCGGGGTCTCCGTCAATAGTGAGAACGGACCCGGTCCGGGGTTGCCGATGGCGGCTCGAGCTTCCTCCTCCACTTCTCTCATTAGCTCGCGGAGCCTTAGGGTTGCCATTTCGCTTCTTGCAGGAACCACACCCGTAGAAACTGGTACTCGTTCCCGAAGTGGAGCTTGCTGCGAAGACTTTGCCACACCTGTTTGCTTTTTGGTTTGTAGTCCGTGGGCGGACTGAAGTCTTTGGCCCGCCCCCTTGGTTGTTGGTCCCCCTTGGTCTGTACTATATGGTAACACTGAGGTATCGGTATGATGTCTGGGTCGTACTTATGAAACACTGAGTCGGTTGGGCTTGGGTCTGTACTATATGGTAAAACTGAGTGTCGGTATGATGCTGGGTCAGTACTGTTATGGTAACACTGAGGTGTCGGTATGATGTCTGGGGTCGGTACTATATGGTAACACTGAGGTGTCGGTATGATGTCTGGGGTCTGTACTATATGGTAACACTGACGTGTCGGTATGATGTCTGGGTCAGTACTATATGGTAACACTGAGTGTCGGTATGATGTCTGGGTCAGTACTTATATGGTAACACTGACGTGTCGGTATGATGTCTTGGTCAGTACTATATGGTAACACTGACGTGTCGTATGATGCCTTGGGTCAGTACTATATGGTAACAGAGGTTCGTATGATGTTGGTCAGTATGATGTAACTCTGGGTGTCGTAGATGTCTGGGTCTACTATATGGTAACACTGAGGTATTGGTATGAGGCCTTGGGTCAGTACTATATGGTAATATAAATAGTGATTTAGTCAAATGTTTCACATATTAATTATATCTATTATATATTTCAGGAAACACCAGGTGACGATGGTCTGGAATCAGGTAAGCCAATCATACAACATCCTGCAAGAAATCTTTAGATTGTAGAAACAAGGTGTCCAGATTCTGAGTGATTGACAGCTGAGCCATCCTATCTGGAGCTGGGATGTTCTGGGCTGAGTGATTGACAGCTTAGTCATCCTATCTGGAGCTGGGATGTTCTGGGCTGAGTGATTGACAGCTTAGCCATCCTATCTGGAGCTGGGATGTTCTGGGCTGAGTGATTGACAGCTTAGTCATCCTATCTGGAGCTGGGATATTCTGGGCTGAGTGATTGACAGCTTAGTCATCCTATCTGGAGCTGGGATGTTCTGGGCTGAGTGATTGACAGCTTAGTCATCCTATCTGGAGCTGGGATGTTCTGGGCTGAGTGATTGACAGCTGAGTCATCCTATCTGGAGCTGGGATGTACTGGGCTGAGTGATTGACAGCTTAGTCATCCTATCTGGAGCTGGGATGTTCTGGGCTGAGTGATTGACAGCTTAGTCATCCTATCTGGATCTGGGATATTCTGGGCTGAGTGATTGACAGCTTAGTCATCCTATCTGGAGCTGGGATGTTCTGGGCTGAGTGATTGACAGCTTAGTCATCCTATCTGGAGCTGGGATGTTCTGGGCTGAGTGATTGACAGCTTAGTCATCCTATCTGGAGCTGGGATGTTCTGGGCTGAGTGATTGACAGCTTAGCCATCCTATCTAGAGCTGGGATGTTCTGGGCTGAGTGACTGACAGCTGAGTCATCCTATCTGGAGCTGGGATGTTCTGGGCTGAGTGATTGACAACTTAGTCATCCTATCTGAAGCTGGGATGTTCTGGGCTGAGTGATTGACAGGTTAGTCATCCTATCTGGAGCTGGGATGTGCTGGGCTGAGTGATTGACAGCTTAGTCATCCTATCTGGAGCTGGGATGTTCTGGGCTGAGTGATTGACAGCTTAGTCATCCTATCTGGAGCTGGGATGTTCTGGGCTGAGTGATTGACAGCTTAGACATCTTATCTAGAGCTGGGATGTGCTGGGCTGAGTGATTGACAGCTTAGTCATCCTATCTGGAGCTGAGATGTTCTGGACTAAATGATTGACAGCTTAGTCATCCTATCTGGAGCTGGGATGTGCTGGGCTGAGTGATTGACAACTTAGTCATCTTATCTGGAACTGGGATGTTCTGGGCTAAATGATTGACAGCTTAGTCATCTTATCTGGAGCTGGGATGTTCTGGGCTGAGTGATTTACAGCTTAGTCTTCCTATCAGGAGCTGGATGTGCTGGGCTAAGTGATTGACAGCCTAGTCATCCTATCTGGAGCTGGGATGTTCTGGGCTGAGTGATTGACAGCTTAGTCATCCTATCTGGAGCTGAGATGTTCTGGGCTAAATGATTGACAGCTTAGTCATCATATCTGTAGCTGGGATGTGCTGGGCTGAATGATTGACAACTTAGTCACCCTTTCTGGAGCTGGGATGTGCTGGGCTAAATGATGGACAACTTAGTCATCCTTTCTGGAGCTGGGATGTGCTGGGATGAGTGATTGACAGCTGAGTCATCCTATCTGGAGCTGGGATATGCTGGGCTGAGTGATTGACAGCTGAGTTATACTATGTGGAGCTGGGATGTGCTGGGCTGAGTGATTGACAGCTTAGTCATCCTATCGGTAGCTGGGATGTGCTGGCTGAATGATTGACAGCTTAGTCATCCTATCTGGAGCTAGGATGTGCTGGGCTGAGTTATTGACAGCTGAGTCATCCTATCTGGTGCTGGGATGTGCTGGGCTGTTGGTTTTCTTATTGACAGCTCAGTCACCCAATCTCTTTCTTGCTTGATTCTGAGATTCTGCAGTTGCCTCTAAATGTACCGTTACACACAGAGATACCTCTGGAGACATTGCTTGCAATTCACTAGTTGCAGTGAAATCATGGACACATTGTTCCATTTTATTGCCGTGTACAAATGTAACAATGTGACTTCACTGCAACCAGTGAGTTGCAAGCAATGTCTCCAGAGATATCTCTGTGTGTAACGGTACCTTTATCTTGTTAATTGCTCAGCCTTTTAAAGGGAACCTGTCACCCCCTGGGCATTTTATACTGTGCCCAGCAGGTTTTACATGATGTAAATGGGGTGCTAGTAACCCCTGTATGTGCCCACACGTGCCTCACATACCTGAAATATGAACTTATATTCTGTCTGGAGCTGGACTCAGGTTGAGTCACGGAGGCTGCTATTAGGTATTTGTGGGGAAAAGTTTCGCCGCCACTCCATGCTGCAAATCCCGCCCTGAATCTTTCAAATTTGCCGCTCCTTCTCTGGCAGGCGAGGTGAGTGACAGCGGCACTCGCGCTGACGCAGAGGAGCGTGTCAGTGGGCATAGAAGTGCTGAAGTCTCATGAGACTTCATTAATCTCACAAGACTTCGGCACTGACAGCGGCACCCGCCTTGCGCAGTGGAGTGGGTGCCCATGCATAGTGCCGAAGTCTCGCGACATTAGTGAAGTCTCGCAAGATTTTTTGGGACTTGCGGTCAGGTGTGGCACTTGCGACACTTATGGCAAGTAAAAAAATAACGGATTTGGCAAAATCCGCACTTGCCACACTTGACCGCAAGTCCCATAGAGAATAAATGGGGCTTGCCGCAAGTCGTCAGTTATGCGGCAGATGCGGAAAAATCTGACGGATCTGCCGCAATGCAAAATAAACACTGATGTGAAAGGTGCTTTACTCATGCGGCCGCCATCTTTGAACACCTGGTACACAAAGGTGATGGGCGCATGAGTAAGTGCGCTTGCACATGCTGGGTCACGCCCCCGCCATCTTTGTACACCACAGGGGAAGAGAAAAAGCACAGGGAGGAAA